>JAUCMS010000050.1:6343595-6353668 GCA_032357445.1 Enteromius radiatus | reverse complement strand
AAACAAATGAAAACTATCTAGATCTAGAGGGATGAGAAAAGCATAACACCATGTGATGGTTATCACTTACTTTTTTTTATTGTATGTGAATTTTTTTTTTGTCTTTTAAGATGACTCAGTGAGTAAGAATGTCTTCAGGAGTATTACTCAAGTATGAATTTTAGCTCACGAGTGAATTCCCAGCACTCACAAGGCCAAACTGAAAGTGAGATTCAAGCAAAACTGCAGGTTGATTAATTTAGCTTGAACTCCCCACTTTAATCTTCTTCTGAATGGATGTTGAAAAAGTCTTCTTTTTGCACTGAGCACATGAGATCGGTTGTTCTCCACTAGGGGCAGTAAGAACAAATTAAACCCTGCAGTAGGCTGATGCTGGAGAGCCTCTCGCAGAACAGCAAAGTCTTTCAATTACTGAAGAGAAAAAAAAGCTCAAACTTATTTCGTAAAACCTAAAGTACCGCTGAGATTCACCTCAAGCTGAACTGATCTGAGACTTATGCAAAGTACCACTTAAATCTCTTCTATTTAAAGGGATAGTCCACCAAAAATTAAACTTTACTCATTATTTAAATGTCATTAAAGGTGAGTAAATGTAGGGGTGAGTAAATAATGACTGAATTCAAATTTTTCTTTGAACTCCCTTCGGTACTGAGTGTGTATACTGCACTGGTGGTCATGGATCACTTTGTGAATCAATCAAGGAAAAAATAAATCTATTTTTGTTTAATGTAACAATTTGTATGCAGATCTAGCATACGAAAAAAACGTATTCAGGGTGGCACAACTATAGACACCAATATTCTGCTATTTTGGTTTTTAAAAAGTGCTGGATATTTTTTTAATTGTTGGTTTATCCCCCTCCTACCAAGATTGTATTAGAAGTATAGTAGTACCAATAGTATTAATAATAATAATAATAATAATAATAAATATTACTGTTGTTGTTATTACAAAAACTTCCACATACTAACACATATATATATATATATATATATATATATATATATATTAAATTTAAATTTTTAGTTATTTTGAAACTAGTAAAAAACAATTGCAGTTTGACTGAGATTAATTGGAATGCACAATGAAAAATAATAAAATAATGTAATATAATATATAACTCTTTTATAATTTTTACTATTTAAATGAATTAGATTTTATAAATCTGAGGGGGTTCATGCCCCAAGCGCTGTTTCTGCATCGTCGTTAAAGAAGATGTTTCTTCATCTTCCTCTGTGGTGTTGTTTATCATGTGCTGTTGGGGCTTTTAGTTTATGTTAATTGATGCACGTGCGGTAGCAGACATACGGTGTGGTGTGACAGGCGGGGCGGGAAGGCCGTGGCCGAGGGACAGGTCAGAAAAAGGGGCTGCAATCATCGCTTCTGAGCGGGGAGGAAGGCGCCTGTTTCTCCTCCTGTAACCTCGAGGAGGATGTGGGTTGCATTCTGTGACAGGTTCAGTGTTGAGTCTGGCCTCTGGGGTGGGAAGGGACCGTTGCTCTCATGAGGTACTGAGGAGCTCAAACACCTAGCACAAAGTCTACCACCCCCTCCTGACCTGTGCTGCGCTGAGCCAAAGACTTACTTATCTGTTCTCTGGTCTTCATTTATCATGTGCACGTAAAATCATTTTCTTGTTAGTTACATATGTTAGAAACTAAACTGAAATTATATAAGAAGTGTGATATTTAAAAATAAAAATGATGAAAAGAAATATAGATTTCATTGTAGAAATGTGTGATTAGTGATAATTGTGTGTGATGCTAAACGTTCAGCTTTCAAATCACAGGAATAAATTAAATTGTAAAATATATTTTTAAATAAAGATAGTAAAAATATTCTCTTTTTTGCTGTACTTTGCATCAAATAAATGCAGGCTTGGTGATCAGGCTAAAAATCCTACTGTTCAAAAACTTTTAACTGGTAGTGTAGATATTATTTAGTATTTATTATGAATAGATATAAATTAAGTGTATGTCTGTTTAATTTTTTTTAAAGCCAATGATTCTGAAGCTGCTTCTCACTCAAAAGAGAAAGTGGATTGTCAGCACTGACTGTTTTTACTCTCACCTTCAGCAAATGGATACTTGGCCTCTTATGTTACGGAACAACCTTATTGACCGCTTATTTGTCCTCTCCCTTTTCTTCCTTGACTGAGACCTCAGCGGTTGCCATCTCAATCAGCTCATGTGGTAATTCCACTTCAGAATTCCACTTGGCTGTCTGAGTAAATAAATTTTTCAGCGTTTATTAGTACGCGGCATCGCCAGAAGGAATTCCTCCCTTCTTCTATAGCCACTCCAGTAATTAGCAAATTGATTAGTAGAACTTCAGCACACCTCCTTCGGTTCTTATCTCCTCATTCTAGGACAGTATTGCAGTACCATGGGACGGTGTAAATATTTTAAGGGGAAACCCTCAGCGAATCTCATTAATGGCTGTGGGGCTCTGCAGCTGTCTCCTGTTGAAGATCCCAGCCAGTTTTCTAAACTGTGATTAAAGAAAAGTTTTGTATTATTTAAACATGCCGTGTCCTGTGGGTTTGCGGTGCCACCAAGGTCCTCCCTGAGCTTTCGTGTTTTTTTTTTTTTTTGTTTTGTTTTTTTTTTCTCCTACTTTCTCTCCTCGGCTCTCTTCAGATCGATTCACAAGAGCAAAGGAGCTTTGAACGTAGTGGTCATTCTGGGATGCATTTTGCAAAATGTGACAAAGACCTCTCTTTTATGTACGAATCCTAATTAAATTTTTACCCCATCCCTACGCAGCAGACTTGGTAGTGATTTGGCAGCTAATCACATTGAATTTTAAATGGGACTGTTTAAAGATGGCTTCAGATGCTCTCAGGATGGCACACTAGTGCAAATTAAGTCAGAATAGCATGCTGTTTGGAGAGAGGAACAATAAAGCGAAATCCACATCGCAATTGTCTTATGCACTTACGTCAACAGACATCTCACAATATTTGCTTTTCTCTTTTAATTAGTTGAAAGGAACACAGGTAAACAATCAGCTGTTTTTCTTGGTAAATGGAGACAGGAAAACTGCTTTTCTTTTAATTATTCTGCCTGTTACGTTATTTCGTCTTGTCCTTATGATTTATGTAATTGAGGGAAAATGCACAATCTAACAAACACTGAGGCTGGTTGATTGGTAAAAGGATTTGGCACCCTAGAAATGATTCATCGCTTCTAATTTGAGAGTAAAGCCTTTGTGAAATGGCAAACTCTTCTGGAAAAGCTTGTCAACAAATGTGTTTGTGCATGGAAAAAAAAAAAATCTACGAAGAAGCTGTCCTCACACATTTAGTATACATCATTAAGTTCCTTGTAGCCAATCATATTGCCCTTTCACCCAGCATTCCAGAACATATTAGTGACATCTCGTTAGCAGAAAACAGATAACTGAGACAAAAATTACCAAGTGGGCTTCAGTTGTTTATTTTTTTCTTTTTTCAAGTGGAATGACTGGAAAGAACAATTCTCATGAAGTGGTCTTTCGGTCTATTACGTTTTGTTCAAAATAATATTTTTTTCCCCTCCTTTATAAAATGTTTGTCGTTCGTCGTTCGATATTGCTATTTAACATTTTTATTTTTTTTTTTTAACATCATCATTTTTATAACTGGATGAAAGCAAAGAGCAAACAATGAATCCTTTTAATTTAGTACAATGAAGGTATTTTTCCTAGTATAATGCACTTTATGTCTGGAATAAGATGGCAAGGTAGATTCGTTTGATCGATTGGTTTCTTAACAGTCATATTACTCTTGCATTGTTGATGTTGTTTATGTAACAACTTAAATTTTATTAGTGTAACAAGAGGGTTGTTAAAATGGTGTTGTTTGCATTAACATGCACAGCGCATGCTTGTTTCCACAGGAAACTTTTTTTTTTTATTGCTTAGATATTGCTTTATCAGAGTTCAGGAGACTAAATGGAGTTCCCAGCTAAGTTAGTATCAGTGTCAAATTATGTTCTTAAGGAAAAATTTAAATAGACATAAATGGGACAATGAGAGTACTGAGCTGTAAAATGAAAGTGGACAGCTCTGATAATCATGTAGAATTTGTGAGAAATGTATGACTTTTAAAAGCAAATCTAGGCAAAACTGAGCAGATTAGTGAGATATTTTCTAAAACTCTGAACTCTGAGACACAAGTACCGTGGTCTTTTTGTTGGGGGAACAAAATCTTGTTTTTTCTTTCTATTTCATGTCATTATCACTAGGAAAACAATTGAGGAGAAAAATCTCATTTATGATGTCTGTTTAAAAAACACTTGAAAAATGTGACGTGTATGATATATTTTTGAAAATCAGACGTAACTTGACGTCTCCATTTGCTCCATTTCGTTTTATCGCTGCTAGGAGAAACAACTGAGATATTAAGCTGATCTGAATATTTTTGAATGAGTGTAATAAACTACAATTAAGCTTCAAACTAAAAACCTGCACTACAGTTGTGGAAAGGCCTAGCAGTCAAAACTTTCTCATAGTATGGAAAAGACGTCACCTTGACAATGCCAGCTACTGTTTGACTCTGCTGTGTGATCATTATGGGAAAATTGAAAAAAAGAATGTACAAACACATTTTTGCTGTTTATTTTTGCAACCACACCTCTACATTCTGTACTATTTAACTTGGGTGGAGAAGAATATGGGTGGGGAAGTGAATTTTGTCAACATAAAAAGCTCTTCAGCTATAGTTACAGTAAATGAATAGATAAGGCAGAAAAGTAGATTGCCTGTTGATTGTTAGCTTTTTAACGACCCATTAGCTTCATGATACAGAAGATGAGTGCAAGTTTTATTGGGGTTTAAACGTCAGAAGCAGCCTCTGCTGTCAGTCTCTTCTAAATCCACATTCCAAACACTCCATGGGTCATCTTGCTCTTTAGCTGATCTATTTTGGGTCTTGTGATAGTGCTATACTGTATGTATGGACACAGACAGGAAAGACACGTGTTTGGCCGTGCTCGAAAATGTGTAGTTCAGTTTCAGCCGGCTGCACCTCCCACTATCCCTGAGAATTCATTGGTTGCTTTTTGGACTCGTTGTCAGTGGCACAGTTCACCTTTTAGTTGTAGTCGGTTTTCTTACCTCACTTAAAAAAAGTGGATGTCCTGAGTAGCAGCATGAACAACTTGAACCACATGACATCGATTTGCAAATATTGTTTCAAGGCTTATAGTGCAATGTAAATTAATGAACTGATCGAGATGATGACTGATCGCACCAAAGTGATAACGTAAAGACACACCCCATGTTAAATATCCTGTCAACCAGAGCTCACTGACTCAAGTTCAGATCACACGACATCTTGTTTGTTCATAACAGTTTGATAACTGACGATACTGTCACACAATACTTGTTATTTTCACATTTGGCCAATTTGCATCAACTTAAATCATTCTCAGAAAAATCGCAATGTTTACTCACCTGTATGTATATCCAAACCTGTATGAGTCCAAAAGTTTTGCAGAATGCTTAAGCTGCTCCTGTCTATACAGTCAAAGTGAACTTCAGATATTTAGTGCTTAATGATTTAAAATTAAGTAGTAAATGAGTTGTGTGGACTACTTTTAATGTTCTTTTAGATGCCTTTTGGCAGCCCTGGTCTTTTATTTCATGGAGGATAACCGTGATAACATTAGTCAAAACTTCTCCTGAAAGCCATTAATGTTTTGAACAACAAGAGACTGAGTAAATGATGACAGAATGTCATATTTTGTGTGAGCTATCCTTTTAAGCACCTCATCTTAAATGAGTTCCAGACCACAAATTATGGTATTTAAAAGAAATCTTTCATCTAGTCATGCGAATGGTTTTTCACCCTCTAAAACAATACAAAAGAACTGTTCGAAAGGCGGTAGACTTTATCGTTTTTAATAAAAACCCCTTACTTTGTGAAAGTTTAATTAATAAGGGGCTTAAATCTGTGGGAAGAGGAGGGAATAGGGTCTTTAAGGGGTACTTATTTTTCCATCTGGGCTATCCTCCAAAAAAACTAGTCAATTAGTCTCTTAAGCTGCAGAGACAAAAACGTTATTAGTTCTAGCAAAAAGAATAATGGGTTTAGAAGGTTTTGCTTGAGAGGCAGGCAAAACCCCAAGCTGAATCCTTGGTATTCAGATTTTTTCATTTTCACATAATCGTGAAATACCAAGCAGATTATTATGCATGCAAGTGTGTTTTTTTCACTCTAATAAAAGGCAGTTGGGAAGAAGGCCTGTCATGGTTAACAGACGCAAAATAAAAGTTCCATAATGGGTGCTCAAGTAATCATTCAGTCGGATACCTTCGCAATATGCCGGCTTTGAAGTTTATGGATTTTTGCTTTGAGAAACACAGAATAACTTTCAAGTAACTCCTTAACTGCCACACAGGATTGAATACGGTCTGACCATTGTCTGTCAATGTTTGTGCAACCTTTTGTTTACTTTGTTGGTCAGCTGCCAGTCTATTTAAGGTTTGGGAATCCTTCTGAGATGGGATATTATTGAAGCCTAATTCCAAAATAATTGTCTACCCTGCACGATAGCTACATAAATCAACCACACCCTTATATGTGCTTTCAGGATATTTACCTTCTCGCCATCAGCTGTCCCCAATGCCAGGCACTATTCCTGTTGAATCCTGTTGGCACGGTTCCTCACCTGCAAAGCCTGTAAAGCTGTGGAAAAAAGGGCTTTTTATATTCTGTACCTGATTTGAGGTCTTTACCGTGATGTATTTCAGTAGATTTTAACAAATAGTCTCAGCCTAGGGCCGCGTTGGGAATTAAATACGTTTAACCTTCAGCTTGGCTGTGGGAGCCTTAAATGATAAAAAGGTAACCGGAGATCAGTGCTCGGCAGAGACTGCAACCACCTTGCCTTTGAGACGCTTGAGTGATATTTCTCTTGCCTAGGGTGACGGTATAGATTAGAGAAGGATTGCGTAACAACATCAGCTCCTTCGGTGCACAAAATGTGTCCGGCTTTCGCGCCATGGGCTTTGTTTTTCTCTCAGGAGCTCAAAGAGAGGCGATTGGCTACATAGGATCATCAAAGAAATTAATTGTTTCCCCTCTATGGTAAGAAGGTGCTACTCTTCCAAATCGAGTGCCTGCACTTGGTTATTACACTTTAATGGCTTGCTCGCCAAACTAACCATATATTACTGCGTGTGCAGACTCAGATCAGAGAAGATGAATAGGCTATTAATTAGAGTTGCGCAGAGAGGGCACAGGGGAGAGACTACTCATAGCCCTGCAATCAGTGTCAACGGGGCCCTTCTCTCTATGCGCTAGCCAGGCCATTGCCGGGTCAAACTACTTGATATCAGACTCTCAGAGCACAAGCCAACAAGGCCAGACGGCCAGAGTAGGTACAGTACGCCAGGTAGCTTTAAATCGATAATGCGGCGCCGAGCTTAGTCAACAGCTTTCCCTGACTTTAAAGTTGAAAATTATGGATTAAGGATTTGACAAGATTTGCGGCGGAAATGATTGTTTGGCTCGCTCGTCTCAGAATTAGCTTTTTATGGCAATTAATTAAAAGACTCTGTAGGAGACGTTCCATCTTGCGCTCGTAGTCATGGGATAAATAACTCAGGGAGGAGGATATATGTCCCTTTATTAGCTGACATGATCTCGGCAGCATCTGTAGCGGGACGCTGTCTGCTCGCGAGCGACTTTACGGAGAAGTTGCGCACCATCACTCACAATGAGTGTTGTCTTTATGGCTTGTTTTGTTAAAATCATGGTTTTTCTTTTTTTTACTCAAGGTATTAGAGTTACAGCCTGTCTATGCAAATGAGGCAGTTTTGACAGTTTGTTATTCATGTCATCGCCTTTTTAAACACTTAATGGACGTAAATTTGCAGTTGACAGGCCGCTCTGAAATTGCCACTAAATATTATTAAATATTTTAACAAGTTCCTTGTAAATATGTCTTAAATGTTTGAACGATGGGCAGCGAGAAAAATGGCCTTGCATCAACTTATTAGAGGCAATAAACCGGACGTGATTTATAGCGATAGTAGAGCAACTTAGGACATGCGTCCCCCCCCCCACCTCCTCGCTTATCCTCATTTCTTCATTCGTCCTGATGCACTCAGTAAACAGCTAAGCATTGTTTAAAACCCAGTGATTTTTATAAGTCATGGGACATTGGGGTGGGAGATGAGAGAGGCAGCCCATCAGTAAGACAATCACACTGATGGCGTGCCGAACACACTTTTAACATCTTTTGAAGTGCCCTTTATCTTTTACTGTGAAATGCTTTAAATTTTGTGGCGCTGTCCAACATGAATGATGAGAGTTGTTGAAGACGCCATTGTGTGTTTACGTGTTTGTTATGACTGTGAGTGTTCTGTTATGATTACCAGTATGAAATCACTTTAATATAATGGAGCACTGCCTGAGATTAGAGGGATGTGGTACAGTTATATGTCCTCTGTAACAAAACTTTAAGTCTTGCCATGGAATTTTCATGGCTTTCTCATCAACGTGTCTGCTGCTGAACTACATGATTTTGGGGCAAGATTAGTTGCTGTAGTAGTTAATGTTTACTGTGGTTCTATTCAGATGTCTGTCCCGAGCAGCTGTCAGATGAATCAGAGGTAGTCAGTTCTGACTGAGGAAAACTGTACTAATATAAACAGTATCTAGTATTTACAGATATTTAAAAAAATGTTTTTGAAAGCAGTCTAAATACACAACAAGGCTGCACTTATTGGATCAGAAATGCAGTACAATTGCAGTAAAATACAAGTATTTTTGTGATATATTCCTGTGATGGCAAAGCATAATTTCTTTCAGTCTTCAGTGCCACACGATCACTCTAATATGATTATTTGGTACTTTCCTATTGTAAATAATGTTCACAACTCTTTTCCTACTGAATAGGAACATAATTTACTTAAAAACAGCAATGCATTACATTAGAAATGTATTTATGCATCACTTTTGTTCAGTTTTATATATCCTTACTAGACTATTGGACATATATAATTAAGTATATAAACGAAACAGTTTATTGTTTAATAATAAACACCAGAAATGTACTAGGAAAATATTGTCTCATACACCCTCTTGTGCAGCTGTTAAGTGAAGTGAAGCTGGAGATTGTTAGCTGTTAGTTATTCTTTGAAATTGAACTTGAAATCTTCTTGCCCACATGTTCAGTCAGGGCCTCCTTACCACCACAGCTCTGGGGCCTTTACTTAATCGTCACATCATGCCACTAATTTGTCTTATTAAAAAGTCCAATGTGCTTCCAGATTCTTAAAATAGCTTAGATGATGACACAATAATGGAAGCGAGTGCATGGTTTGTGGTCATTACCAAATATTACAAGCTGGAAACTGGGAGAGGAGGAATTGACTGGGACTTGTGTCTGCTAGAGCATTTAAGTGACCGTGTTTTGCTCTCTCACTTGTGACACAGATTTGGTCCAGTTTTTTTGTGGAAGAATGGTTTCAATTTTCCTTCTCTTTGAATTGAATCCGGTTTGAAAATGACTTCATTGTGATACTTCAGGACATATTATTGAAAATATACAATGTTCTTTTTTAAGGAACATAATGAATAACCTCTCAGTGGGATACAAATATTAAAACGTTAAACATTTAAACCTCCTTTTTTCCGTGTCATTTAAACCTAATATTTACAATACATGGAAAATTAGTAATTGTGACCTGTATATGTGTTTAGCATAGCCAATATTTGTTCCTTTTTTATATTTGTATACACACACTATTGTTCAAATATGGAAGCCTGTTTCCACCACTAAAAAGCAGATTGTGACATTATATCTAGCAATTCTGAGAAAAAAATATGTAATATATTGTAATTGTGAGAAGAATAGTCAGAATTTAGAAATAAAAAGTCACAGTTTACTTTTTTCTTTTTATTCTGTGGTTTCTAAAAAAAAAGAAATTGCAAAAATCAGAATTGTCAGTTGTAAGCTAAATTTATAGAAAAAATCTCAAAATTATAGTATCTTTACTGTGTATATTTTATATATATATATATATATATTAGTGCTGGGCAATGATTAATCGCGATTAATCGCATCCAAAATAAAAGTTTT
>JAUCMS010000050.1:6298355-6324788 GCA_032357445.1 Enteromius radiatus | reverse complement strand
AGCAAAACAGCCCCAAAGCATGATTGACCCCCCACCATGCTTCACAGTAGGCAAGGTGTTCTTTTCTTCATAGGCCTTGTTCGTCCTCCTCCAAACATAGCGTTGATCCATGGGCCCAAACAGTTCTTATTTTGTTTCATCAGTCCACAGAACACTATCCCAAAACGTTTGTGGTTTGTCCACATGACTTTTGGCATACTGCAGTCGACTCTTCTTATTCTTTGGAGACAACAAGGGGATGCGCCTGGGAGTTCTGGCATGGAGGCCTTCATTACGCAGTGTGCGCCTTATTGTCTGAGCTGAAACTTCAGTACCCACATCTGACAAATCTTTTTTCAGTTCCTCAGCAGTCACACGTGGACATTTCTCCACTTTGCGCTTCAGGTAGCGCACAGCTGTCGAAGTCAGAATCTTCTTTCTGCCACGACCAGGTAGCGTTTCAACAGTGCCCTTTGCCTTGAATTTGCGAATGATGCTTGCTATGGTGTCTCTTGGAATGTTTAACATCTTTGCAATCTTCTTATAGCCATTGCCCTTCCTGTGAAGAGAAATAACCTCTTCTCTTGTCTTCCTGGACCATTCTTTTGACTTCACCATGTTTGTAAACACACCAGTAAATGTCTAGAAGGAGCTGAGTATCACAGTCATTTTAAATCTGCCTAATTGGTGCTTATTATGCTTGATTGCTGCTCGTTGATATCCACAGGTGTTTTCAATACCTGATCGAAAACACTTGCATGAAGGGGTTGAATAATTGTGTCAATGAAGAAATCACAAAAAAAACATTTAATACTGTATTACAAAAACAATTGATGTCATTTTAGTTGCATTTGGTTCTTTAAAAAGAAATCATTTCAATATGCTCATTTGATCTTGTTATCATTGTTGAAAACAATGCTGTTTAATATTTTTGTGGAGACGCAGTTTTGTCAGGAATATGTAATTAGTAAAAAATTGCATGCATGTATAAATTTTAATGCTTCCAAGTTAAATTAAAGCTTTAATTTCTTAAAATAAAAACCTGATGCCAGGCTTTTGAGCTGTAATGTACTTCTGTGTCATTGCATCATGCTAACAAATTTTTTTCCAGACAAAAAGAAAAGAGGGATACATACTGAACGTCAATAATGTTATATCATGGAGTAATTATATGTGGTAGTAGGGCAGTAGGTTTAGTGTGAATATACCGTGTATAATATGCCTGTGTTCTGTTGAATTCAGGTTTGTACAGTATGTGTGTTACATGTTTCTGAGTTTACATTTACCTCAGACTCCAGGGTCAGGAGATTATATGAGGAACTATAATCTATCCATACTTTCCTGGCACTTCAAATCAAGTTCAATCTCTACTCGGGCCATCTTCCAAGATGGTTTTAGAAAGGATTAATTTGAGGACCTGATTAATCAACCTCTTCAGTTTGTAAGACCAAAGTTCTTTGCAATGATGCCATTCCACAGCGGTCACATGGACAGTGGGAATATATAACCAATAGGACATTTGAATGTTAATATGCAATCAGATGATAATATTAAAGCAAACATATTGTCATCAGTGGTGCTCTTATCATTTAGGCTGAAGTCCGTTTTGACTTTGTTTCTGTGTGATCTGAGGCGTAGTGAAGGCCCCATCCGGAATATACATCACAATAAGCTAATTAGCAATATAATTAGCATTGTAATTACCAGCCGCAATAATTACTTTTATTTATTATGTTTTTAGTGTATTTATCTGGTCTAAAAAAAAAATCATCTGGTTATTAGTCTGTTCTTTAATTTGAAATTTCAAGCCTCTAATTCTGTTGTTTTCAGCCCTTATCTAAAACAAAAAGCTTATTAAAGTGCCTTTTAGGATAAATAAAAATAACTTGTATACATGGTATCTGTTTTATATTCATATGTATATGAGATGAGACAGACTTCACCTGGTAAAAAAAATATATATATATATATATATATTTAGCATGCTGAAATAAATCTACATAGTTTCTTTTTTCACTCGCACTCGTGAAATCTGTTTTTCAGACTCTACACACTCCCCTTGTGTTTTACTCACAAAGCCTTGTTTCTCTTGAAAGGATAGCATGCATAAATACACAATCTAATAAGAGCACAAGATGGATGATAATGCCTTTTTATTAACTTACGGAGTGGTTTGTTTGGGCAAATTGAAAGTCGTATTTTTCTCTCTAAACATCTAATTGGAGTTTTGACAGGTTTTACAATGAAATGAAAGTAGTTACTGTGCTGCGGAAACAGTGCTGTTTATACAATTCTGAGTACGATACAAGCCACTGACGGCACTGGTATAAAAAGATGCATTAAATACGGTCACACAAACCGAATGTTGATTTGTCAAAGTGGCGAATGGGAGGCGGTTTTTAAAAGTTCATCAAAATCTTTGTTTGCGTTTCTGGTTTATGAGTTTGTGGTAAAATATGTACCCATAACTGTTCTGTGTCCTTACAGGCGTCAACAGACAGCTATGTAAGAGTCTAGTGTGAACGTGCAAGCTAACTGTTGGCAAGAAGAAGACTGAGACAAACCTGGAGCACTCAATATATCTTGAAGGTCAGTGTCACATGGTACCTTAATGCATCTATAGTTTGCTAATCGCTATTTAACTGGCCAGTTACCTAAAAACACACAGCATAAAGTGAGTTTTTCCACTGGATACTTTGTATAGCAGGCTGATGTTGTTGTTTTTTAATGCAAATTATGCTGGTAAACAATAACTTGTTTTATAAATGCATGGTTTGACGTTCTACCAGCACGTATAATGGCTAGTTAAGCTGGATTGCAGTGGTTAGTGAGTAGGATGCAGGTTTTGGTGATGAAATAACTCATGCTAAAGTAGCGTAACTACTTTGTCAATGAAGCAGATGAAGACCTGACTATGTTTGGAATTGCCTCAGTTCACCCAAACCGCTAATGCTAACCACTGCTTGTGTGATACTGACTCTAAGCAATATTGAAGTCACACCTCTGGTTCACGAAACAACTTAATTGAGTCACACACACTGAGAAGCCCAGCCGTGTCATAATACCCAGAGGCCTTGATTAATTAAGCCCTAAAAGCCCAGGAGCGCTCAACGTTCACCAGGTGCCTGTTCATCTGCCACTAGTTCCGCTTCTCAACCCATAAATACAATCCTGAGACATAAATGCAACTTTATCTAGTAATAAAACACATAGGAACTGACGTGAATCATCCAAGCTTAAATATATAGAATATTTAATATAGTAATTATCTTTCTGCACTTGTATTAATTAGTTCAATTTCGTTAACAAAAACTGTTCTTGTGTAAAAAGTTGCTGAAATGTTGTAATAGAATTTCGTAAATTGTGTGTACTTTAATCACACCAAGATTGCTTTTATAGCATGACTTGCACGTAGCATTTAGCTTCCTTCAAGTTCGCTTTTGTGATTTTGTAATGTTATGAGTACTGTATGTTGTGTATGGATCTGAATATTCTCATATGTATAGGATGTGTTTGGATGAGTTTATTAGAGAAGTTCAGTGTTTATACACTTTAGCTTCAATTCTCCTATAATATACATTACTGTAATTATTTTAAACTATCATATTCTTTATATCATGTTTATATGATTCATAAAGCATTGCTATTGCAGGGTTGATGTTTTTTTCTTGACATTTTTTTTTTAAATTAAAATATTTTATTTTTGTTGTGATGCGCACCTTTTAACTATTGTTGCATTAAAAAAAAGTGAAACAAATATGAATGCTTTATTCTGCATGACCATATTTTAGATCTGTGAATCCATTAATATCCAACAAACTTAACAAGAAATTTGTCAATTATTAATAAGCAGCAAATTATGAGATTTTTGAGGCAAATGTCATAATTACTTAATTGTGAGAATTGGTCAACAAACTAAATTGTGTCATTTGAAAAATCACAGTTTTTGACCAAAAAGAACAAATCATGATGACAATAAAATGGTTTTAATTACAATATATTGTTGATGAAAGTATGATGAGAGAATAAATAAGAGCACAGAAAATAAACTACATGTTCCATGTTTTTAAAGACGAAAAATCCAGAAAGAATTGATTAATGAATATATGAAGCCCTTTTTTTTGTCAGTAATTATTGTTATTGAGATTAGCATGCCAAAAAAAAACCGCTTATAAGGACTTATATTACATATTATACAGCTTATATTATTTTCCAGTATTTCTGTCCTTCTGGGCGTCTCACTGGTCCGGCAGGTGTTGTACTCTTTAACTAGTCATTGAGGAGTCATCACCTAAACCAGTGCTTACAGCCTCCCAATTCCCTCTAATCCAAAACAAGCAGATTTAGCCAGCTCTCTAGACCGCTCTCCACAAAACAAACACACCGGCCCCCTGCAGACTGCACCGATGCCCTCCTCCCTCCCCTCGCACCCCTACTGCTCGATGCTCGGTTAGCCAGGCTAAGTGAATAGGGAGAGGCAGGTCTCCATGGGTAACGGCTGCCATGGAGGCACCTGGCAGGAGAGCGAGAAGGATGCTGCGAGAGCCAGCAGGCGCACACAGATGAGCGGGGAGATTTGGGGGCCGCGCTCTGCGTCTTTATCCCGCTCCCCTGCCGTTCAGGGGGTGGTCACTCCTGCCAGAGGGTGCGTCTGCCAAGAGCTGAAGAATGTTAGCCCTGCGGCCCTGTGAGTGGGAATGAGCAGAAAATTGAAGTTAACAAGCATGCCGTATGCTAAGTGGTGACGAGAGTCCCTGAGCTTTCCGTTAGGGCCCCGGTCCAGCTTCCATTCTCCTAGTAGAGTCGCTGCCAGCATCCGTTGGCTCTGATTGCAGGCTGGAGGTGACCGGCATTATGCGTCTGTAGGCAAATTAAGACATCATGATCTCCTGTATACAAGACTCCTGTGATGCAGACGGATATAAAAGATGGATTTGTGCTGTTGGTTAGCACTTGGAGTGTTGTATATTTTATTATCTTTGTCTTCACCACCACTGAATATTTATTACTATGGCAAAATAAATGAGATGCACATCTATCACGTCCAAATATTGTGCAGCCCTACAATGTGACTAAAACGTAAATTTTAACTTTCCTGATAAGTCATGGTGACGGATGTTTTGCAGCCACCGCACGAGCTATAATTTTGAATTGAAAGAGATGTGAGCAAAGCAGTATGGAGAACTACTTCGGAAATGCCATATACATTCCGAAATGAATTGATTAGAGTGGCTGCGATCATCTCTGGTGGCTGTATCGAAGTATATTTGTAATGTGCCACAGATGTGTGCAGTATCTAAGCATTGGCAAGGAAAGAACTTGAGCGCGGCCACGTATGTAGTACATTAAAGAATGATCATGTGACTTTTGTACGCCAAATGATGTTTAACCTTAGTATCTTAGTATCTTCTTCTTCGCATCCCTCCACCTCAACAAGAGCGAGGTGCCGGACCCTGATCAGAGGAGAACCGGTCCCACGGGGCCATCTTTCCCTAAGCACAATCTTCTTGCCACCGTCGCACTCAGCCTACTCAGTCAGGGCCACATGATTCTTCATTCTATAGCTTCAAAGCAACCGGCCGTTCCACTCTCCTTCCGGGGGGCACGCGGAGATCAGGCCGGGCTCCGAGCTCTTCTCAGCTCTCGCTGCTTAGGAGTCACTCCCCTAGGGCTTGGGCACAGCCAAGCTCTCAGCCTGCTCCCCAGACAGTCCGGCAAACATGCCCATTTTGGTTATTACCGAGGAAGTGGGAACTGTATATGCCTGTATATTTCCATTGGATTTTTGTGATATATTCCTTTTCCAAATTGTATGAAAAACCAACACATGTGAGCTTAAAAAGTTTTAGGGAAATGTATGTGTTTTCAATTCATTTTTTCTGAAGGGTAATGGAAATGCTGCTAAACAAATAGGTTTACAAAAATGTACTTTTAGTAACCGGTTGTTTTTAACGAGTCATATAAAGTAAGTGTAACCAGTGTCATTTATAAACTACTTTAATGAATTTGTTGTTTTTAGTGAATCAGAAATGATACAGCACAATCAGTGTAGTCTGATTCGCAAATAAGTGACTCTTATATGACTCAAAACATAGAGCACGACTTGTGCAGCCTATTCCTAAAGCCAGTATTTTTGATGATTAGTTTGAATCACACTAAAACACTATAATGCTCAGCAGTAGCAGAGATCTAACAGATGCATTTCTTGATTGTATAACCAAAATAGATATATCTTAAATATACCCAAAAGAATTCAAATCAAATCTGAATTTATTCAAACTGAATCAATTTAAAGCGCAAATTGAATTGAATCAAAAACCCAACCCAATTATTTTGAAATCAAATCCTCAAAACACACATAAGGGGTTCCACATTCTTTTTAGTGCACTTTGACAGTGAATACGTAGGTATTGTGCTTTTTTTGAATATGAAACAATTGAAATACAAGGATTTTATCTCGCACCTCTTCCAAGCATTGTTGTTTTGGGAACAATTACCTTACTTTTGCACAATGGCCTTATATCCTGTTTTTCGTCCAAGGATATTATGCAGGACCACCGTGGTTGCGGTCAGTCACATGCCACGCACGCATCCTCCTGTAGCGGGCCGCCCCACCTCCTCTCCTTTATGCTGCAGTGTGCAGCCCAAGGGAGCGCTGTGCTCTATGTGTATAATAAGGGTAGCAGATATAATGAAGGTCATTGTAATCAGAGCTAATGTGCCAGGGAGTCGAGACACTTCGGCTTTATTCGAGGGTTAGGCCCAGCACCGCTGGCCCGGGGGGAGGAGGCTGATAGTGTTATCAGAACTAACCTGCCGCTAATAACGACACGCTCCTCTGTTCGTGTCAGCATCAGCCTGAACTTTCACTGATATCTACAGTATGGAAGTAGGGAAGCGGATTGAGCTACTGAACGCTTCACATCTTACTTAAATCCTCTCCCTAGGTGTTTGAAGGTGCGCTTTTTCCCCCCTCTGTTTATTTTCAAACAGCAGAAAGAACGTGCCCAGTCTGCTTGATGTGCACTTAAAGGAACAGTTCATCTTAAAATCTAAACGCTCTTTTTATTTACTAATTTTTATTTTACATTACAGGTTTGGGGGTAAGTAAATGATGAGAGAAAGTTACTTTTTGACTGAACTAGTCTATTATTGTTCAGACTGGAAGGAAGTGATGTTAACGCTCATTTGTTTTGATCTGAACGATGCAGAGTAAGCCAATAAATAAGAGCCTGCTTTAGAAAGTGAGGGTACCTTTGCCCTTTTCCCTTTCCTCAATGTTCTAACTGAAGTTAAATGATGGTGTCCCACAGCGTGGTATGATGGTCTGAATGGACCCCTAGGTGAATGATATATGAGATTTCTTTTGTCATTGAAATCTAGTCTGTATGGATATCAGAATGCTCTTTGTGCACTTAACTCATATGCTCTTGCAGTACAAGCCTTTGATCTTATGCAGATATATTTTTATAGAATGTACATTTGCATGCGTCCCCTTCAGCAGTTCTTTTATTAAATAAAGTATAAAATAAAGTATTTCACGGGATATCAGGGAATGTCATATTCAGATTTTATATATATATATATATATATATATATATAGTTTTGTTAATAATTATTTTGTAATTATTATTATTTTATTATTAATTGTTTGTTATTATTATATATATTTATTATAATAAGCTTCTTTGTGATGGGACCTGTGAAAATTAAATAGATAGATGGATAATTAATTATAATATTAATAACTTAATATTTGTATCTATATATAAATATATAATGAATAAGAAATTTAAATACATTATTATTTTATACATTATTTTACATTATTCTAATTAAAATATATTTATATGGTATAAATATATTATTTTTAATTGTTTTGTTCATGAGGATTTAATTTATACATTATTATTTTATACATTATTTTACATTATTTTAATTAAAATATATTTAGATTTTATAAATATATTATTTTTAATTGTTTTGTTCATGAGGATTTAATTAATATATAATGTTTTAACAATTAATTATTTATTCAAATAAGCTTCTTTGTGGTGGAAATGTTGGCAGGGCAAAAAAAAAAACCCCAAACTTTATTGTTGATTCTTGAGTTTATTTGAAAGCTTCTTGAAATGTTGAATGAGCGCATTATTGTCTTCCAATCTTTTATTCCTCAGTGCTCCTGCAAGAACATCAAACTGTACATTCGCCATGAACTCATGCGTCTTCAAAAAACAGGGGATTTCCTGCTGACAAGGCTCATAAAAAAGGATGAAAAAGAGATTGGCAGAGGCCCTAGTCTTCCACTTTTCATATTTCCCTTTTAAAAAGTGGTGCACTGGTTCTGTGAGAGACATCAAAGAGGCCGAAGGAGGGCTGGGGAGCCTCTATTCACTTTTCCACCTCCATAAAAGCTTCCCATATCTAACCCCTAGTGACTGGCTGGCCCTATCATTCAAATGTCCCAGCACTCTTTGTGGCTTCCCCAGGACCACAGTGAAATGATCTCTTTTGTTGCGCATCATTAGTTCCATCTGTTGTGAGAGCCTGGCTGTCTGTTCCGAGGGCAGGCCGGCGTGATGGTGGCCGGGGGCGACGCGAAAGGGCCGCGTCCCCGCGACTCGTGTCCCGACCTCGTCCTCCTTCTCCTGGAACATTGATGCTCCCTTTCTTTCCCTCCCTCTCTCTCCCTCTCCTCACAGATGACACTCTGTCTGTCACTGCTTACTTATTTATGCATCCGGAGGAAGGCAAAGCATCCTGTGCACGTTTTATTAAAACAGCTTTTTTTTTTCTCGAAAACAAAAATGTAAGCATGTTTTGACTGAGAGATGGATACTGGCTTATATATGATGATGCCATGGGAACAAATGAATCTGTTTAATAAAACTAATGCAAAATAGAGATTCAAAGCCATTAAAGAATATTTATAGCCACTGGCCAGTGAGTTTTCGTATGCATGGTAGTATATTAGACGAGAAGGGCCTACGGTGCTAAAAAAAAAAAAAAAGAATTCCTCCGAAGCTCGTGGGCGGATGCGAAGTGAAAAGAGATACAAATATTGTCCGTGTTTTCACAACACTGTATTAAAGTGGCTTTGGCTTGTGAATATTCATGAGGATAATGAAGTATCAACATAAAGCTGGACAGCAAAATTGTACTCCAAAGTCAAGAGGCAAACGTCTCAATTATTTGGTACATAACTAAAGGCTTATGCAAATGTGCAGTAAAAACAAAATTAAAACGGCTTTATTCATATTAATGAATTCAACATCTGTTTAATCTAATTTCATGCTGTGTAGGAAAAAAAAGAGCCATTTTAGTTCCATAAACTCTGTCCGTTTTGTGTTCGTATAGGTGGTCACCGGCGTCTTCCAGTTCGGATTTTTCTTGCATCACGGTGTCTGTGATGCACCAAACAGATGTAACATTTTCTCTTGGCAAGGAAATATTTTATTCATGATTTACATGAATGATAAATCTCGTGAAAGTCTTAGTGCTGATGGGCATACGCAATTTAACATCTGTCTTCCTCAGAATAATTAATAGAGCAGCAGAACACAGGGGACTAAGGACTCTTCTTCTTGTTCACTTTCTGTAATTATTGTTAAAAACAAAGCGAGCCTAGATTTGCATCTTGCAGTCGACTCGCTGTTCTCTTGCCTAACAAAACAACTTTTAAAGAAGTGTTTTCCAGATATACTCAATGTGGAACTTTTGTTTAAACGTTTTAACGTTGTTGTGAGGTGAAAGTGATACTTTAAAACAAGACTTTCATTGTTTTTAAACCCTCAAGATGTGTTTGAGAACATTTAGGAATCTTAATTTATAATATACACATCATCCTCTAAAAAAAGGATTAAATATAAGCAGTTGTATTAATTATATAATGTAATATTATTTATTAATATATAATAGTATAAATATTTATTTAAGGTGTCTGTTGTTTTAACTTTGTGTTGGTACTTTAAAACAACAGTTTTTATCTTCTTTTTGATGATGAGCAGTGTATGAAAAAGATTTCTAATTTATGGCGTTTACAATTTTTTAAAATTGATTATTTGTATTATGTAGTCTATAATAAATATTTAAAAATATAATATTTTTAAAATATAATATTGATTATAAAATATTAACATTTAATATAGTATGAATATTATTTAAGATTTTGCATGTATTGTTTATGTTTTGGTTCCTATCAGGATACATTTTTCAGGGAGTCACATTTTAGTAGTTCATTTCTTTTTCTGGCACCCCAAACATGAAAGAGTACAGTTCGTCTCTGCAGAACAGAGGGGGTTAAAAGAAACCCTGGTGATGGCTTTAACCGTTTAAAGTAATGCGGTTTGTCGAGGCTGCTACCACACCCGTTCTCTCTGAACACGGTCCCTGGTGTTTGAACAGGATTGGCTGAGGTCCATCTGGCTGCGAGTTCAGCTCTCTCAGCGCTGTTCGTGATGACGGGCCTAAGGCTGCTCTCTTTTGTAGCGAGCTAGGCCGGTCGTGTTGTAGCCTGACGCTCTCAGTCCAGGCTGCGAGCCGCAGAGGTCATCTGATATGACCTGACCTCATATGTAACACTTTGGTCTAAAAGTGAGCTAATCCTTTCCTGTGGGATCAATGTAGCGTCTGGCTAATGCTCACAGAGCCGAAATAAAGAGAGAGAGAGTGAATCGAAACACGCAGTCTGCGCACTGGCTTCAGGACTCGACTCTATTGGATAAATGACTCTGTTGCTATCGCCCTGAGTGACACCCCGTTGCCCGAGAGCCAAAGTGCTGTATTTGTTGGAGCCATTATGAAATAAAAACCTAGAGAAAAAGGGCCACTATTTGGTTTGAATTGATTCCCTGAAAACTCCAGCAGTGAATATGCTTTCATTTTGATGGTATTACCACAGACAAAATGTGTTGTGTCAGTTCCACCTCTCCATTACTTTGTCCATTAGGGTGAAACTGGCTGATTTTATTTCTCACACTCTATTTTCTGTGATAAAATGGAAATTCAAAAGCTTATTAAGTTCTGAGTGACATCTATATCAGGCCGCGAACGGGAAAGTAAGTCGACTATATCTAGTTTCAGTTCATTTTTGCTCAATTTCCCTCTCGTGATCAAATATTTCACTTTTCAGGAGGGTCCTAATGGGAGTGTCAGGTTCTAGTGGGCTCTCCTTCCTCTTTTCCTCCCATTACCAGCCATATGGCTGTTTCAAATTTCTACCTGTCAACAGCCAAAGAGCAGGTCTCAATTTTAACTGATTTCTTTCCCGCCGCAAGAACTTTAGCACTGAGTGAAAGCACTTCCAGCACAAAATGGGATGTTTAAACGCCCATATCAATTTATTCTGGAAAGCTAGAATTTATGCTAAGACAGACTGTCTGCCTGATTCAGTTCCTGTCTTGTGTGTGTAAATTATACATGTACAGTATACCGTGCTGTTGACTAGAAATCGTTTACTTCAGATACTGATTTAAATATGTCTACGCTTAATAGCGACTGAGCCATGGCTGTCTTGTTCACCAAAGTGGGAAAAACATCAGCTTTAAAGTTCCCTGTATTACATTTGTATGGCAGTTTAACTCAAAATGAAGCATTATGTTACTTGCTCACCAATGGATGCTACTGTGTAGATTTTTGTTCTTTTTTGAGTCTGTATTATTTTGGGTTTTTTATATAATCTTGTTGGGAGGGTCTAGATTTTTTTTATGGAGTGATGCATATAGCAGGCAAAATGAAAGGGTATATTTATTTCAACTTCAAACATCTGCCTAATATAATCTGTATGGCAGGTCACGCCAGTTTTAGCCCCTGCACACAGAGGCATGTTGAGACTATGGCTCTTTTAACAGGTTTTGTATTAACTGTAGTGATCATTCAAATCAGTGTTAGAAAAAGACTTATGATATATTTTAGTGCTAAGTCGACAGGGCTGAGATATGTATGAAATATACACTAGAAAAGGGTCTTGGGGTGCACCTCTGTACATTCCTGCCATCTTGTTGCTTTACTTTTCAAATCCATTATTATATAACAAATCTAAAAGAGACCAAGGAACGCTGTATTAATATGAAAAGCTGCATTTGGAATCTCTTTTGAATGATTTACTGCGTTTGCTTTTCATTTTGCACTAAAGATGTTGAATGTTTTCTTTATGCCTTGATCAACTGCAGTTTGTTTGTGCAAAGAGTAATAACTGTTGTGTTAATGTTTTTTTTTTTTTTTTTTTTCATTTATATGATTTATTTACTCATGAAAAGCCAAATGTTTGTGTGCACACTGACATTTCACTGAACCCACTTTTCCTTCAAAGCCAAAGTATTTTTTTCCCTTTTTTTTTTTTGCACCATCATATGAAGATAATTGTACTTGGGCCAAGAGCGTATTGGACCATTAAACCACTGCCTCTCCCAGTAAAGCAATTCTCTTTTGTGTAAATGCATTGGAATTACTTTCAGGGGGCGTTGCAGAAGGAATATGTGAAAGGCTACTTATTCTCCTAATGATTCTTTGTCCTTTTAAAAGTCATCAGGCACATTTATAAGTGGATATGTACAAGGGAAGAGTTGCCCCTGGAGACTGAGGTCATCTCTACCTCCTTATCCAAGGCCAGGAAGTAAGTTTGCGTGAATGGACCTCTGCCAGCAGAGGTTGGTCATATTGGTAATGTAGGCTGTCCATCTGTATCCTGGCACATGAGCCATAATGACTGAGGTGAGAAGAAGAGAGCGTCAGGCTAACACAATAGAGATGGAGAGCCGTGTGCGGTGTTGTGTAAGCGTATTTTGATGGAAATGTTTCATAATGCAGTCTGGCAAAATAATTTTTTAAAGGGAGTGTCCCACAGAATCATAATCCTGCTTTGGTCATTTTCAAAAGCGCTTTATTATGGTATGTCTTCTGTGGCTTTTGCAAATGTTTCCTCAGAAAATGACTAAGAGCCGAAAAATGCATGTGTATATAGATGAAGAAAAATTCTTTACATTTTTTTTTTTTATACTTTTTCTTAAAAATGTATTATTTTAACCTTTTAAATCTAAATCTGCAGTCTAAATTGATTGCAGTCTAACATAAGTGGCTTGAAGCTTATTTTTTGACATTTTCTATCCATGTGGCTGGTTCCAATTATGTATTTAGTTTGTTTGTTTTTTTCCCTTTGAGTTCATGACATCTTTCACACAGAATTTTTTGTGTGCTTGACACTTCACTCTGAAACTTTCAGATTGAACATATACTAAAGCAGAGTGATATGTACATTAAGTAAGAGCAGCAGCGTTTTTATGTTTAAAATTAATTATTATTATATTTCTAAAAATTCTAGCAACTAAAATGAACTTTTTGCTTATTTCTAGATGCAGACCATTATGCTTCATCTTTAAAAAAAAGTGTAAAATCTGTAAACACTCAATTTTATGCTGTTTGGAATTATCAGAGGAATAAAGAGCAGAAAAAGCATCAGAAGACATAAAATGCTTTTCAAGGACTGATAGTGACACACGTGGAGTTCATTAAATTTTGCTGACATTTTAGTGGCTAAATGGCAGATAGTTACTGTCTCTGGGGACTGCAGGCTTTTTCATATCCTTCCCCCAATGTCACTCCCCCAGCTCACCGTAACAGAAGAAAAAGAGAGAAAGAAAAAGGAGTGTGAAGATAAGAGTGTTCATTGGGATTTTGTCCCAGCTGTGGTTTGAAGGGCTGTGTGTGTTGTTTTTGTGGTTTGAGCGACATCGGACACAACAGGCGGCAGTGAAAATTGTAGGTGAATAGGTCTATTTGAGTTGAAAATTCAAGGAGAAAGGAATCCATCTGGATGATGAATAATTTAGATGGCTCAAGTTGGTTCCTGTTGCTGTTGTGTTTGTGCGCTCTCTCTCTCCTCCTCTGCAGACACAGGCCCCCCCTCAGCCGACATGACTCTGGAGGCTTGTTCTTGATGCTCTGAGGTTACACATGCCACTGTACGTGTGGGATCGAGCCACTAAACAACACAAGGAATTTCATACACAAAATCGGCCACATGGAATTTTTTCACTCAGGAGTGTCAGCCCTAATTCTTAACATTTTGATTTGCCTTGAACCGTGTTTGTCTTACTCAATATGTATGAGATCACATGTAGAACATGGACAGGTTTTTCTTTTTTTTTTTTTCTCCTGTTATTCAGTTCCAATTTTAAATAATAGTACATTTAAATGGATTTAAATTCCAATAAAATTACAATTCAGCATTTAATTATTTAATATTTTTATATGATTAAATCTAAAAGATAAGACTTTATAACTACATACTTATTATATTGGAATATAATCATTTCGACTAGTGGTCTCAAAGTGGTTTTAGACCCAGCTGTATATGACGGATATGTTTTCATACCATGTGTTAACATCCATTAGGGATTCATTAAGGAAAGAAAGAGAGAGAGAGAAATAAAAAACATCTGAATGTTTTTACACTAAATAATAAATAATATAATTATTATTCTACATTATAATGCTTCATCATTATTATAACATTACAATGTCAGATATAAACACTTGTAAACAATGTAAAGAGACAAAAGTAATGCAATATAATAAATGTAATCACTTGCTTTAATAATAATTATTTATTATTAATCATTAGTCATTATTAACACTACAATGTAAAAGAAACAACATCATTTAATTTAATAAAATGTAATAAATGTATTAATTTATGCTACTATATATGCTAATATATATATATATATCAAAAAATATTACACAAATATATTGTTATTCAAAATAATATTTTCATCATTTTTTAAATTATTTATATACCTGCTAAACACTTTATTTCATACTTATTATATTTATTTAGGATCTACATATTTATGATTCTGTAGAAATTTGATATTAAAATTAAACAAATGGAAAAAAAACCAGAAGCATATTGACTAGGGGTCTCAGATGCTGTATACTGTATAACGGATATGTTTGCATACCATATGTTAACATCCATTAGTGATAATTTAGAAGAGAGGGGGAAAAAAACCCTAAACATTTTTTATGCTTTTCCAGGAGTGACAGAATTAAAGAAGTTCATCAACCTGAAAAAGATGAAAATGCTAATTAGAAAACATGCGTGTGTTTCTGCGGCAGCGCTGGCGTGTAAAGGAGCTTACGGCATTTCTCTTTTAAGAGGAGCTGAATGAGATGGGGGTGTTGGGAGGGTTGATGTGACAGGCCCGTGGAATCCCAACCTCTCTCTCCTGGCGCCTCGCACTAATCAACCCCTGTAATTTATGCAAAAAATATGATTTATATTTAATTTCACTACACTTGCATTGTTAATTTGAGATGTAATTAACGCGTCGCCACGGCAACTAATTTCTCAATGCCGTAAATTATCGCCGCCTTTTCATCAAAATTCAGTTACTTTGGCTCCTGTGTGCAATGTACTGATGCAATTAGGTTACCAGGGCAACCCAAAAGTGTTCATTTTCTTTTGTATAATTGCAATGAGGCAGAAGTTTTTATAACCGAGAGTCATGTTGAGGTTTTTAGCGAACAAAGAGTGCATACACATTATAGCACCTCTACAAAAGGAACGTGGTGCAAGAAATATGCCCTTTGCCATTTCTCTCCCTTCTCTATCTCTCTGTCGCTCGCTCACACGCGGCGTATAATCCAGTGCGTTGACTTTACATCTATATCTGATTAAGTTTTCCCCTTTGGGCTGTGTCTCTTTTTCTCCAAGTGAGGCAATCTGTTTGTCAGATGTGCACGGATCTGGGCTGGCCTGCATGTATATCAGGCGCATATCTCTAGCACATCTCCTCCACCCCTCATCCTTTTGTTCCTGGCTGGAATATTTTAATGAAGTGGATCTAATTTGCTCTCAAGACTGAGGCCACCAGCACGCCTCGCACAGAGCATGCCCAGTGGTGAGGAGTAAGTGGGCACGAGTCTCGTGCCAGTCAGGCCTGTCTCTTATGCCCACTCATGCCTGCAGCCTCTAACCCCCCTCCCTTTACGCTCCATAGAGACAAAATACCAGGTCATTGGCTTCTAAGCTCTGGTTAACTGAAAAGGTAATTCTGTTTTGAAGCAGGCATCTTTTTAGCAGGAATTGTTTTTTAGTGTCAAGCAGATATCACAGAGCAAAAAGTATTTAAGTTTTTTTTTTCTTCCAATATCTTTCCTGAACAAGATGCATTTGCTTTATAAATGTGCAAAATGTAAGATTTTTAAGAGACAATATTTTAAATATGTTATAAATATATTCCTGCTTAAGTTTAAATATATAATTTTGAGTATTTTTATCATCAAATATTATAAAATAAATATTTATTTTATCTACAACAGTCGTCCTTAAAACAAGATTAATGTAAGAGTTTTTAGTACATATTTATAAGTATAAATCTCTGGTATAAACAAGAAAAATGTGCCACATTGCTTCTTAAGAAAAAATAATTTTTAAAGATTAATTAGCTTATTTGTTAGCAGCCATTTTAAGTACTTTACCATATTGTTATACGAGCAGATACTGTATCACACTGTGAAAAACATGAGCCAGCTAATTTGTTCAAGCAATATTTGTCTTTTTTGTACTAAAATCATCAAATTCATCAATTCAATTATTTTTTTCTTACTCTTTTTTTTTTTCTTACAAATTTTTATATCGTAGGTTTATTATAGAATGCTAATATAGAATATAAACCTTGTGTATAAACAAAAATATGCAAAGTTGCTACTTATAAAAAAAAGTACATTTTCGAAGATCATTTTGCTTATTTTATTACAAATTATTTAATTTTATAAATAATAAAATAATAATTATTAGAAAGTCCAATTAAATAATATGTATTAACATATGTATTAAAGTGTTAACATTTAACATTTATGGGTAAATAAGGTACAAAGTTGTACTGTACATCTTTGAAAGTGTAATACACTTTCCCCTGGCGGTGTATTATTATTATTATTATTATATTTCTTTTAAACAATTCTTTTTGGCAGTGTATTGTGATACCCGTGACAGTATCCACATGTTCATACACAGTTGTAGTTTGTCTCCGAAGCCGTGCTGGCCGAAAACCAGCAGCCAGACCAACTCTACTTTTCTTAACCTCATAATTAGCTTTGGTTTTCCTTTCTTTCCTCCACATTCTCAACAAGCTCTGTCAGTGTTGTTTATCCAGCTAAACCAAAGTTAACATTGTTTTAGTAAAAAATAAATAGTGTATTAGTATTAGCATATTTTCCCATTAAACCTGTGTGTACACATCCTCTAGCTGGGTTTTAACCCGATCACAAGAACATATTCTCTTTACAAGATCTTTATTTCCCTTTCTCTGAATCTCCCGAAGCATCGAACGCAGCTGTCAAAAGTAACCCGGGCATGTACTTAACACCCTTGATATTTCTGTTCTGTTTGATTCCGTGTGATTTTACCAAGGGATTGACTTGCCGTATCCATGTCTCAAAGTGAGCAGGGATAGGGAAGGGGGGGTTAAAGACGTCTTCCCCTGCTCCATTGTTCCTGCTGACAGCAAACAAGCGATTACCATCATTCACAGAGACAGCGCATTGCGAAAGGAAAGAGGCGATGGCCTCCCAGGACCCCCTCGAAAAAACGCGGCCCCTTTAAAAGCATGTTCCTCACCACACCGGTGACACGTTAGATTTTCAGCGTGACCGATCTCCTACCGTATCTTTACTATTGAAGCCGAGCGAGCCGAGGAGATCTGTTCTTGTTTGAATGAAGTGGCTACAGCATAATTACTACTGCTACGTTTTGCTCTTTGATCAAATGCTGTTGTTCTTTATGCCTGACGTTCTCTCCATATGTGTCAAAACATGCAAAAGCCTCTTGCTGTATATTACTCATGAGATTCAGCGGGGTTTTCTCTTTAGTTTGGATTGTTTCAAAGGACTCTCGATTCGGTTTCATGTTAGAAGAAACAGGTCAGTGATTTGAGCAAAGGCAAGGTCACCTGAATATTCCAGAGACTTCCTTTATAAGTTGATTTGAGTTGAAAATTCTGTTAGTATTTGTTAATTATGTTATTCTAAAGCTTTTTGACTTTGTGTAAACTCCAAAGGAGAAGTTTAGTAGATTGTCCTAGCTGCTCTTTTCCATACAATAAAAGTGAATGGAGACCGGAGCGATCAAGCTCCAAAAAAGCCAATAGAGTGGTCTGTATGCTGTTTTCTGAAGCCATTCGGAATATAAGTTGTACATTAAAAATCCTGCCTTAAAACCTTTCTTTGTATAGAAAAGAGCAGCTTTGACAGTTTCAGCAGAAGAAAGCATGTCAGATGGCCTTTAAAAGACACATAAAGTGTGAGTAAATGATGACAGAATTTTCATTTTGGTCTGTGCGTTTGAAGAACGTTATGTGAAATATGTAATGGAAACACACCTATGAAAACTGGATTATACTTGTTTACTTACTGGAGTCTGAAGCAGTATTTGCTTTTGTCACATTTATTCCCATTTTACCAGCGCAAGGGGCCCAGGAAGACGAGTTACCAAGGAACACAAAATTTTAATTAGTGTATTTTAATCATTCAGGCTTTTCAAGCTAATCCACAGACCCCAGAGAATTCCCAAGATGCAGCTCTGTGCTGCTTTACCATTTATTGTTGAGTCTATTATAATTACTGTTAGCAGGTGGGGGCTGGGAGGCCTTTATTATGTTTTTCCATCTTTATTATAATTACTTAAAAAAAAATTAAAGGATGCTGTTTCATTAAGTTTAGAGAGGATGCCATTTCAACCCTTCTTTTTCTCCCTTCATCTCATTGCTCTTCCTGCCTCTGCATTCGCTGTAATTCTCTGATATTTATACATCGCACAGCTTTATACCGAACGCACATAAACACAATAAAAAAGCAAAAGCAGAAGGATGAAAGATGCACTTAATGAAATGCCTTTCTAGGGGTGCTTTGTAAAATCCATCTAATGCTCTGAAAACTCGACATGCGTGCATCCTCTAAAATCCAATTGTTTCAGCTCGTAATTGGAGCTCGATCAGAATACGCAGGCAGACACTGGAATATATTTTCTTCATTTTCGCACTCAGCAGTGAATAAAGATAAGAAGTCACGAGTGAGTTTTTAAGCTCCCAGCTTTGGGTGTCCTACAGGGATTTTTTTCTTGGGCCGCTCTGTTGAAGTGCTGTCCTCGCTGGAAGTGTTTCATGGCAAATGATGTGAACAAACAGCTCTCATGTGTGAAGTGTGGTTTTTCCTTCTCTCTGCTCCATCCTCTTCCGTCGGTTCCATTAAACAGACTCAATCCTAAACTGCATGTGTCAACAGAAATATATACTTAACTCTACATACATACTCTCCATTGAAATATGCTTGTTGAAGTCAGTTCCAGTGTTGGCAAGGACATCATAGAGTGGTAAACTGTAAGTAGAAAGTTTACAGTGATGTTTAGTGAGGATGGAAATTATCAGTCAAATCAATTCATTGACTATGATTGTCATTTAGATTTCAGATGGCATTTTTATTAATGTACTTTAAGTCAATGGGAGATTTTTTTAAATAAAGGGATAGACATTCTGTCATCATGAAAATGTCTAAGCTTTATCTATGCTGTGAATACATTTGCACAGCACAGTTTTTACTGTCTTTTTTAAACAATGCTTTTTTTACAACTTGAGGATGAGTAAAATATATTTATTTATTTATTTATTTATATTTGGCGAACTTAAAATTTACGTCAAATAAAACATATAAATTATGGTTGCATTAACCATACGATGGATTCAGTGAAGACTAATTCATGGAAGTGAATCACGACTAAACGTGAAATGCAGTTGGTTGGAAGTTTCTGTTTTAGATGACTAATGTAGATCCACTGCCTCATGTTTTGAATTCTTGCATGTCCAATGTGTATTTAGCACCAAATCATGGGGCTATTCTTGGGCCCCTCTGAAAGCCAGCAGAAAGCGCTAGCAGCGGCCCACTGCTGAGACTGGCAGTTTTTTTGTATTTTCATGGAAAATTCCACATCTCCCTACGAGCTGCGTTTCATAAGCAGAAATACGTTTCAGGGCAGATCCTCAGAAAAATTAATTAATGGACCTTTGCGGTGAGCGAAAGGCCAGCACAAGGCAATTATAGTGTCTTTGTGAAGTGTCAGGATTTTGGAATTATAAAATCACACTGGATTGGCAGCAGTAATTATGCTGGAAAGAAGAGCTCACCTTTACTGATATTTAACAATTTACAGCTTAATTTGTAGACCTCAGCTTTCCTTTCTACCCTAAAGCCTGTAATGATTTTGTAGGGGTTTAGCATGCCTCAATCGATTCTGTCTTTGGATCATTTGTGTTCAAACTATGAATCTAATGGCACACTTGCTGTTGCAGCCATTTACACACTAGCATCCAATCTGTCTCTCCAGTGAGTTATTCATTACAAGACTTGCCTCTCTCTTTAAATAAATTAATATGAGTACATTAGTCGTCCACGAGAGAGTTCACAGAGAATTTGCCAAAAACCACAATAAAGCTCATTTTTAACAGAAAACCATGGAAATGAGGGTCTTCCGTGCTGAAAAAGCCACCTGTCTTATGTGGTCTGTCTGAGCCCAGTAATGGACAGATGATTTAGACGGAGCCTGTTTTGGGTGGGGATGTTCAGACAACAGTCTGTTTGTGTTTGATGTGAGCTTCATTACATGAACTGTGTGGTGGGCTTATCTCCTGTTTTCATAGATTACGACCAAAGGAGGTTTTACAGACTTTAGTCTTCACAGAAAATCGTGTTAGTCTTACTCCACAGTTGAACTGGTAAAAGAGGAGATAAATACGTACTAAACTGCAGTGTTATTGTAGTGTTTTGTGTAACTAATCTTTTTAAGATGTCAGATTCATTCATTGAGTTAGCGTGTATTCTGGCTTAAAATATATGTTAAACATTTTTTTCATACCATAGGGCTGTTCATTTTTTTGTTTGTTTGTCAGAAACTGCCATTTGTCAAATCTTATCATTTTTACAGTCCTATACTGGCTTTATTTAATTAGTTGGTTAATTTGTATTCTGGCTGAGAATCTGTCATTTGTAAAATCTAAAGTCTATAGAGCTGTACAGTTATTTATTTATTTTGTTTTTGTTTGTTAATAATGTGGTTTGTTTATTTTGGAAATTTAAATTTGAAATTCTGTCTCGAAATCTATAATTTAAGTTGTCAAAGAGCTATGTATTTATTCATTTGTTTGTTTGCTTAAATATTGAATTGGCTTTGTTGGCAATCAAGGTAGATCAACAATATGCACAAGACCTTTATACAAGGTCAGTTACAGAGGCACAGTTGTTTCTGACCTCAGAGTGTGTTCTATCGATTTACTGATCCTTCACTTCCAAAAAGAAACCCTCATGTACCTGAAGTAACCTTAAATTAGACTTCACAGTATCCCAGACTGGTTTTCAGGAGAAAAAGAGCTGTTTCACTGTGCTGTGGCAGAATCATCTCACTCAGGGGGGAAAAGAGCCTTTGTAAGGAAAAGGCAAAGTCTATTTTTCCTGTCTTGGTTATTGTGTTGAACATTTAGTGCTTATCATAATGTACTGTTCCATAAGTAAGGAATACGGTATAACAATTAGTACATTAGTGCCAAGTCTCATACACTACAGTGTGATTTGTGATGTTGATGTTTTTCTGTGGCACCTCAGGGAAGTGCAGAAAAACATGCAATTAGCATCGGTCTCAGCACAGGAGGGGTTGTGCTACATGGAAATGCAGAGAGTGGCATATCTTGAACAGGGACTGAAATCTGTCATAGGAAGATGTTTGTCAGCACAGAAGTCTCTCTGGAGACCTCAGACCCAGGTGTGACACCTAACAGCGACATTTCAATGTGAACAATTCCATCACCGTGCTATTAACATTATTGCTTATTAAGCTCTGAAAGGATGCTAAAAAATAAGCATTTAAAGTCAGAATAGAATTTTTTCTTTAGTTTCTTAACATGAGGTTTTTTTTCCAAAATATATCTGATCAAACAGTGCATTGCTAAAAATATACATGAGCATTTTCCTGCCGACTGTATACCAACGAGGTCAGGAAAAATCCCCGTGAATGACCTGTTTTTACATCAACACTGACCCCGGCTGGCTCAGTTATGCCTTGAACTCTGTTTGAAAGGTTAATGTAGAAATCTGGACTGAATTAACTTAAAATTACTTACAATGATCTTAAAATCCTGCGCTGGTTTTGTTGTGGCTGTAAATTAATTTCAACAGGGAGCTTTGGAGTCCTTAAAGAGACAGGGGCAAAAAAATAACAGAAAACCCAAGACGAAAATGAATGGGTAGAAGAGTGGGCCGCATAATGCTTCTGGCTAAGCCAGTCCATGTCTTAAATGAAGAGAAAAAGAAATTAGGCTTAACTGAAAACATATGGTATTGCGCTGGGGAAGAGGTCTGCTTAAGAGGATCGTGGCAGGGTAATAAAGAGAGACAGGAAAAGGGCACGTGTGGCGGTTTGGGTGCAGGATGGGGATTTTTTTTTTTCATTCAGGGCAGTGATACAGGCTGAACTCCCAGCAGTGCAAAGTGAACCGTCTTAATCACGGTGCTTATCATTGAACATTCAACCACACATGCAACTGGGCCTTAAAGTGGCATAAGCCTCAAAACCCACACAATGCCATATTTCCTATTAAATTTTTATATCTCTAATTATTACCATTAAACTAGGCACCCTTGTTGCACCCTATGTAATTTTGTAATTATAATTAGGATTTCTTGATCTTGTCTTGTTCCTTGTTCTCCCTGATATGACTCCTGAATTGAAATGCGTGTCTAAGTTGAATAATGACGCCCCTTTGGATGAAGATTCATACAGCACCAATTATTCTCTTTTTCTCAACAGATACATTTTATGTGGCTTCTCCGTGATGTTGTCAGCCTTTCTTTGCTGAGTGTAGAATTTATTCATCTTAATTTTTCATGATGCTTCCACTAATTGAAAACAGTACCGACCTTTCTGCATTTTTATACTATCCAGCCTTTTGGTTTAAAATGCTTTCAAGACCAATGCTGTTATATTTATTAATTAATATGTATTTTAATTATGTATGACTTATATATTAGCATATAAAATGAGTTGTTAATAATAATAAATTAATATGAACATTATTATAATTTTAGTCTATTTTATTTAGTATTGTAATTTTATTTGATAATACAGCCGTTTTATTTGTTGGCCATTATTGGTTTGAGCTCTATTAAATGCATTTATATTTACACAAGAAAGGGCAGAGTTATATGGTAATGTAAAACACCATTAAGTGTTTTTTTGTTTTGTTTTTTTTTGTTAGACATGCTACACTTTTTGTTGGATTTCTGTGGCGCTAGTAGAATTGCAAAATCCTGGCTGATTTCAGACAGGTTTCCTGAACACTTTCCTGTCTGCAACTGGTTGAGCCAACTAAGTGTGTCAATATGGTCAGTACAGATCATCTTTCTAAGCTGTAGTAGTTAATAGTCCCACTTTATCAGACAGTCTAAACCTGGAAAACTGAACATTCAGTGGAAGACACTCTCCTTACAGTCTTTAATGTATTCATTGATGCAGTCTTAGAGACTATAGTGTCACCTCCTTTTTAGTGTGAATCTCCTCTACATTAAATGTGAGCCCTTATAAGACCCAGAGGGGCTCAGCAGTCTATTTTTCAATGATGTTGTCAGACATGTTGCTGGTTCCCCAGGAGAGAGGCAGAGTAATCAGCCTTTTCATCTCCAGAGGAGAAGAGCCAGGTTCAGTGTGACGCTGTCACTTCCACTGGCCCAGCCAAGACTCACTTGTGTGCGCACTCCTTAGGAAAAACCGCTGGCTCTAGAAACTAACATTTAAGCAACATCAAGTCTTGGTGTGATGTTTGTTTTCTGGGATGCTCCATTTTGACATGTGGAACGATTTAAAAGCAGAGTTTTGCAGAGCTGCAGCACATTAAGGGATTTGTTTGTTTTTAAATTTTGAATCAAGAGGTTTTTAGACAGAATATTACACACTTTCTGTTGATTAAATACTGAGTATGGCTTCATAGCAATTGCCTTTTGTCAGAATAAAACACTTTTTTTTTCTTCTAGTTTTCAAACGGGTTAGACTGTATTTTGCAGGCTTTTAAAGGAAAACACCTGAAACGTATCACATTTGTTTCTTTTTATTGTTATTAGAAGCAGTTTGGAAGTAAATTGCATAACGGGAACATGGCACCTGGGTTTATAAATGCAAGTGGCTTCAGGCTTAATACCTAGCCAAATGCCAGTTTAGCTGAAGATCAAAACCAAGACTTGTTTTATTAAAGAGCAAATTGCTTTTATGGCTTTAATTCATTTTTTCTTTTCAAAAGGTAGATTCACAATCCCTTTTCTTTTTTGTAGGTGTTGGAACAATTGTTCTGTTCGGCGCACCTCCCTAAAATAGCAGACGTACTGGGCTTGTAAGAAAATTAGCGAATTTAATTTCCTTGAGTAATGGAAATGTCATGCACCATTTAATAAAAGTCCATGAAAAAAGGCAACATTCTATGCAGCGCAGATAGCTGAGCCCCATGGATTTGAAAGTTACACTATTGCTTCGTTTGATGTTTTCTCACAGTTTTGTTCTTTTTTTCACAATTTGATTTCGAATTAATCTGAACAGCTTCGATGTAAATATGAAAATGAAAGTTGTTTGGTGTCCCCCCGAAAGTCACAGCACAGCAACTTGAGCCCGCAGATAACTGCCTCCTTTTAAAGCGTGAATTATTTTACCTTTATGAGTTTGTCTCATCTTCAAGGTCAGAAATGTAATTTTTGCTCTTTCAAAGGGTTATAACCTTAAAAGGGAGCCTACATCCTAGGTGATTAATGAGAGACTCCTGCATTTGATGTTTCAACGCTGACATTTTAAACTTTAAATATTTTATATGCACACCTTGGAAAAAAAAAATGAAGATACGCATTCATGTGGAATAAACGGTATTGCGGAGAAGAAAGGCCTGGCCGGGTATCATTTTAATAGAACAGTTAGAGTGCAATGGTTTTTCTTGGTGATTTTTATTTGAGGTTTTTATGTGTGCGCAAGCTGATTTAAAGGCACACTAAATCATCGGGGATGGGGAGTAGTGGATTATGCATTTAATCAAGTAGCAGGCCTTGGAAAAGTGGCTAGCCGAGCCACCAGGGCATCAGCTTTAGGCCCCAGAATGCGTTGCCTGCCCTTTGAGTCTGGTTTAAAATAAAAAAAAAAAAAAATCCAAAGCCATTTTCACCTCCGTCTGAGGTGAAATAAACTGTGGCCGAGACGTGAGAGTGCGAGGGAGGGAGAGTATCCTCCAATGCACCGGATTACTTGTGCTTCAAATTTACTGTAGGATTTTCCGCTTTTTCATGATGCACACCAGTCAGTTAGCAAAGAATGGAATTGGGCCGATCTACTTGTTATTAAAATTTCTCGCCCTACCACATTTGTTTTGAAAAAAGCTTTTAGGGGTCTGGAAGGATGCGCAGGCCTGTGCCCATCATTGCATCTAATACTCTTTTTATATGTGGCATAATAAAAGCCCAGAGAATGAAAACCTGCTACCTGGTATAAGAATAGCGCAGTTAGCCATAAAAGCCATAGCAATCTGCCTTTCACAGAACCGCTGCCTCAATCTCACATAGGCAGTCCCGACCATCATTCAAATGTCCCAATGAAGACCATATCACGGTACTGTATCGCAGGGTCAGAGCCAGATTTGCAGCTATGTGACATGTCCAAAAGTCGCATTTGACGGCAATCTTCAGAAAGACGAGAAGACCACGTGCAGGGCACGGGGGGTGACGTGCACAATAGCACCTTGTTAGATGCGGGCCGGTTGACGGGTAAGACCACAGTGATTTCCTGTTCATGAAACATTCCCATTATTGCTGGTCCATTGAAAATTAATATGTGCTTAATGCTTGATGACTTGCATTTTCCTGCAGGACAACAAAGCTTTTAGCTCACTGGTTAATTTATACACGACAGTGCTTAGCCTGACACTGCTGTAAAAATGCATGAGGCCTTCATTACAGCCAGTCAGTGGCCGCAAATTAGCGGGACGTGAGATAGAAGCTACGGAAAGTTCTGGAATGTTCGACGGTGATGTATTGTGCTTCTAAGCATTTCCGTTTGTTTAGATATATTAGCTATGGCAACCCGTTTCTGCCTCACAATACAACATAAAAAAAGTTTAAGATATAAAAAGGGACTCTATGAGATGTAAAGTTGCTAAATAGAAATTTGCTATTATAAGATATAAATTCAAGTTGGGAGATAAAGTTGAAAAAAAGGATCTTATTCTCACCAAGGCTGCATTTATTCATTTAAAAACACAGTAAAAATAGTAATAATGTTAAATATTGTTATTAATAATATTATTGTTTTCTAATTGACCTTTCGCAAAACCCCGCCCCAAAACGGCCATTGTCCAATCACACATCCTAGCAATGGTTACTAAGTAA
>JAUCMS010000050.1:6243232-6298177 GCA_032357445.1 Enteromius radiatus | reverse complement strand
ACAGTCCGTCATTGTCGGTAAGCTTGACGGGCTAGCAACAGTAACTAAGGGGGGTGTGGCTTTTGCGAAAGGTCAATTCCTGATTTGGTGTTCAGCAAACATTCACTATCATTAGCAGTGTTGAAACAGAGTGATGAATAGAAAGTTTAAAAGAACAGGCATTTTTTTTATTTATTATTTATTATTTTTTAATATTTAGTTATATCGTTCATTCCTGAGCTTTAAAAGTTGATTAACATTCACTTTTTTTATCCATACCTTATTCTATATAGAGCACTTAGAAAGGCAGAGATACATTTAATAGGATTTACAAACAAACATTGTATATCAGGGTTGGGTTTGTCTTCTCCTATTTGCTCCTGGGGGGGATTAAAGCCGTCAATCACATTGACTGACAGCTCTCAAATCACATGTTTGCAGCAAAGTAACTGATTTTTGTCAGCCCTTGTCAGGGAGAGAATGGCGTTATCGGAAGCACCTTGTTTGGAGATGCGCAAAACTGCTAAACCCGCAATTCATGAGAGATCTGTTTACAATCTGCTCTGGCCGCTAACTGCTAACTAGTGTGCAGCGGAGCATTATGGGCCGCTTCAAGGAGAGGAGAGAGTGATTACATCCTCAAATAGCTGCCTTGTGTGTTCCAACCCCTTTAGAGGAGAAAGAACATAGTGAGCTGAAAGATATTATCTTTATTGCGCACACACATTGTCATGCAACAGCCGTTTTAGCAAGAAGCCTTGTTTTTAGGGTTGATCTTGTTGTATTTAGTTAACATCACTGACATATTCATTCATAAGAAAATGTTTTCTTATCTGATTCATATACTCAGCCTTGTGCCATTAAGTCATTTTTCAGTGGCAGTTCGATGTCTTAAGCTTGACAGCTCTGCCGCTGCCGCTCCATTGATAAAGTGTCTTTTTCAAGACCATTATTTCCAATCTTCCAATTACATGCTAGTTAGTTTTATAGACTGAGGCTGGCTTAAAAACAAGGCTAAAACAGCTGCAAATTGATCATTCCGAACTAATTTGTTACTTTTTCCTCTCAACGTAGAATCCTTGAGGGTGTTTGCATTGAATGCTCACATATTATCAGTTGGATTACCATATTAACCCTTTCCTTGACTATTGAGGTGCATTGTTTCCACATGCATTTGCATTTTTTGTTTTGTGGAATAATAGGGTTCTGTTGCTTTAAAAGTGGAGCGGCTCTTTTATTTAGCTGGCTTTGTGGGAAGGCCGCATCTTTTGTCTTAAGTCAATCACAGTGTATGGTACATTGCTTCATACATTAAAGCTATAGGATGATGCAAACAGCAGATTATATTGCACTGTCCATTAAATGTTTTTAATAGTGAAGCTGCATTAGAGATTTTATTTTTACAGTAATAAATACATCACTTATTGAAGCCTTTTCCCAGTAGAGGCCAAACTGCATTAGTACACTGACCGTTAGGATACAGAAAACATGCATGCATCTGATGTATATCGTGTTTGATATAAGAAATAAGCATTTTTTGTTCCATTCAGATCAAGACAGGAAGAGGACTGTTTATCCAGAAGCTCTTGCCGCTCATTGCCGGCCGCTCTGATCTATACGACCCCTTTGTAAATAAATCTTCACAAAGTGCAAGCACGAATTTTATCTGAAATGTGGTATTTAGGAGATTCAGAGTAAATGATGATATGTGACAATCAGTCACAGCAATTAGTGTAACTGTTAAGAGCCCTTTTTGTTTTCTCTCACCCATACAGAATGTCACAAATAAATCCTCGCTTGCATTTGCATATTAATTGGATCGGAGACGTCAAGCATCTTTCATTAAGCAAAATGATCTGCATATTTGGAGACATAAAATAGTTTATTTCGACGTGGGAAAAGAAGTCATTGAAAATTGACCGCACATATGATGTAAACTTTGTTGATGGAGCCTGACAGCTTAACCCCTTAGGTGCCAGTCGTAACTGTGGTGATGGTCTATTGTTATTGAGACAAAGCTATAATTGCAATGTGCAGAATTAGGCATTGTAGCAGCCTAAATGAGACATCGCTCGGACAAGTTTGGTATTGCGTGCATGTTTGAATATGTCTTTTCGGTGCTGTTGTTTAAACAGGGTTCAGTCGATGTTTTTAGGGTGAGGGGAGGTGAATAATAATAGATCAAACCAATCAGGCGTGGGGGATTTCAGGTTATCGCAATGTAAGTCGTTCGGTCGATTAGACGAGTTAATGCGCAAATTCAGCATCGAATGAAAAAAAAAGACATTATTTCGAGTGATTAACTTATGGTCTTCTGCTCACAATGGAACACAAATTATCTGTTTCTTTGTATCACAGTTTGTTTAACCCTAGCGCCAATATTCTCTCCTTTTAACTGCGTCTGATGAAAAGAAAATATAATAGAGGACTAATTTGAGATGGCAAGCGAAATGGACCTGGAGGGAAAAGACTGTTGTGTGTGTCAGACATCGCAATGCTTTTGTTTTCCGCCGCTGCCTTCCATTCTAAAGGGAAAATCGACACTGGTTTTGGTTCGATATGATTAAGGAAGAGAGAGGACGGTAATGGAAGGGCTGTGTATCGCGGGGTCTACATGGTTAGGGGCTAGACTTGTGAATAATTTGATTAGGTTGCAGGGGAATATATCTGAAGGATTATGTAAATAGCCTTGCCCCCATGCCGAATTCTTTTGAACTCCGCAGAAGTTGCATCTGCCGGGGTCGGCTGCCAGACAGGACGGCCGTCTTCACGTTGGCTGATTCCTCTGTGTTTCAGCGAAGTGTTTAAAGGTCATATTGAGAACAAACAACGCTGGCCCTGCTACAGCTTAAAGGGCCTCGGTCTTAAACGACTCGAATTTATCTTTTGTCGATTAAAAATGAATGATGATTACGAATGCGTAAACATTTACCCGCTTTAATTCGTTTATTGTCCTAGAATAATTAGTCTTAGTCATCATCTTAGCGCATTTCCAGCTTTAGTAGGTTCTTTAGTGCAACGCATGTATATTTGGAAGCATTTTCCACTCTCGTTTCACCTCTTTGATTATGACATTTTTCCCTTGGCCTTATTTGGTGCATTTCTGGGTGGGGATGTGTTTGTATGGAGCTCTATGGCAACCAAAGTCAAGGTGACCAAGACCATTTTGAACACATTAGATTAGCAGAACACAGAAGCAGAGACAATGCAGCTTGCACAAAATGCAATTTATCTGGTGCCTGATTGTGGGCCTTTCAGAAAGCAGCCCTACTCTCCTGCCTGCCGGTGGATTTATTGCAGAGTAAGTCGTACCATTCCTCTCCCCGTCTGCTGTTGTGCCTGTGGCTGTGTGCTTGCTTGGTTTGCTGAATGACTAGCTGGAAGAACATTTTGGCCAGTTAAGGATTAAAGAGAAAATGTGTTGATGATTCCAGGACAGGAATGTCTGTGAACAGAGAAATTTAGTTCCTACATGACGGGAGCGCCTGGGATGTATCTTCATCCACTTTTTTTTCTCCTTATTTAGAAACTTCCTTGAACTGAAATGCACATTTTTTGCTCTTGTGTTCGGGCTGTTTATAGTGTTGCTAGAGAAGTTACTATGCAGAGCAACCGGCCATGTTTATCTTGAGAGGTGAAAAAAAAATGCTGTGTCAAGACTGGTTTGTGATTCAATTTATATGTACAGTGATGCTCTTTTGAATGAGGAATGGAGTAGTTTAACAAGATAAAAAATGTTGAATACTTGTTATAAATTTCGCAGGTGTTTTAAAGCGGTGAAAAATAACCACACGCACAGAAAGCGTTTTTACAAGAACTGTATCCTTCTTAGGGTTTGATGTATTTGACTCCTGAGATGCAGAGGCATTTGATTTGTCTGGTTTATGATGATCAGAAAACATTTTTCATATGAAGGTGAATCTTACAGAAACATGTCTAGACTCGGCATTTCACTATAGCTGAATTTACTTTGTTACCATTATTATTTTGTACATTTTTTAAATAGAATGATTATAGAATATATAACAATAATTATAACTATATATACAAAAAACTCTAATTACACTATTATTACATAATAATACACAATATTTGCATACAAACACACATACAAAATATTACATAATAACAGAGTGTAATTACACTAAATCTATGTCTATCCATCTATATCTATATATACTGTAATTACACTGTTACAGTGTGTATGTATATGTATATGTGTTTTTTTGTAAATATTGTTTTATTATAAAATTTATTAAATATTATTATTATGTAATAATGGTGTAATTGCAGTTTTTTTGGTTGTGAAATTGGACTTTCTTTTTCTGTCTTACTTTCTGGTTCAGTAAATATGTCTGGTTTATTCTAATCAGAAAACATTTTTCATATGAAGGCGAATCTTACAGAAACATGTCTAGACTCGCATTTCTCTGTAGTTAAATTTGCTGGCTTTTTAAAAATATATATAATTAAACTATTACAGTATATATATATATATATATATATGTGTGTAAATATTGTGTTTTTTATTATAATGTAATAATGGCGTAATTACAGTTTTTTTGTTGTTGTGAAAGTGGACTTTCATTTTCTGTCTTTCTTTCTGGTTCAGTAAATTTTTTCTGGTGTATGATAATCAGAAAGCATTTTTCATATCAAGGTGAATCTTACAGCAACGTCCAGATTATATTTCACCTTTTAAAAAATGAAGAAAATTCCGGCCATTTACACACACAAACACAAACTGTATGTTTTCCAACAAAATCAGCTTTTTTATTTATTCTGTTTCAGAGTTGGAGGATTTGTGAGATTTGCCTGTCTTGTTGTTTGTTACAAGCAGCATCAGGCCCCACATGATCAATTTCCAAAACAGCTAAATGCCACTAATTTTGGCAGCTGGTTTGAAGTGCGACTCCTCCCAGGCAGCACGTTAAATATCAGTGATAATTTATGCTCCCCTCTGTGCTGTGGCCGGGGCTGCACTTTGCGTTAGAGCACATGGCTGTTAAGAAGGGAAGTGTTAAAGAATGCTTCATAGAAACTGTGCTGGGGCTTGCCAATGTTAAAAGTAATCGCTTTGGCAGACGCTATATTTGAAACCATCAAACGCGTCTAACTTTACATAAAGTAGAAAACCTGAGAACTGTTAAGCTCAGTGTTCTCTGTGTTGCCAAGTGCGCCGTCTGTCCCTGTCTTTCAGTTGGTGCGATCAGGGGTGTAACACACAAGTGTCCTGTACGTGAGTATGTCCCACTCACTGCCGCATGACAGCTCCCAATTCTGGCACTGTTTTGCTGTTTTTGGGTGTAGGGTTAGGGTCCGTCTGTACCAGCGGTGGCCTTGCACCGGCTGTGGAATGCATGGCACTAGTCATTGCTCCATCAGGAAGAGGGGAGCATACTGAAAAGAGTTTAAAAACGCATTTTGCTTATGGATATCTCAGTTGTTGAGAAAAGCAATAGCAGACTGAGGTCTCGGCTGAAGCGGTTGCAGTGGCTGTGAGTGATTTAAAGGGGACAGCTGGATAACAGCATTTTTATTCTATTTTAATTCTATTTTTAACCTGACTTTTCTATTAGGAGAGATCTTTGTGCAGTTGCTTCATGTTACTGTTTGGCTTATTTGTGTGCGCTGGGTGTGAAGTTCAAATAGGGTCGGGGGGGGGGTATTATGAGCAGGTTTTGTTAAAAACTTGAAAAAATAGAAAAAGCAGGAAATTGAGAACAGAAGACAAGGCTACATTTATCTGCTTCCTTTTCAAAATCTCAAGGAAAAATGGAAAAGAAAACAGAATTTCTCAATAAGGGTCAGGGAGCATTTCTTATGATTGGAAAAGAACAGAACTAACCTTTGGAAGAAAAGAAAAAAACGGATAGAGAGCTTTGTAATGAGAGCTGCAGGTTTAATTTAGGCCTCTCTACTTTTAATTTTTAGTTTTGTTTAAGCTTTCCAACCAGATTTCATAGCAACCAATGGCGTGTATTTGGGGGCGGGGCTATCTGCTTGCTTGATCAGTGAGAGTCAGTGAAAGGGAAATCAACTATTCCTTTTATTATTGTTAATTTTTGTTTGTACATTTTGTCACACTATGGTCACATATTACATATGTTACTTTTAAAATGTAAATACAGACAAAAAGTTGCCCATGTTTATAGCATAACTGTTTTCATCCTTGATGATAATAAGAAATGTTATTTGACCAAATCATTTGACACTGAAGACTGGTGTAACGACTGTTAAAACTTCAGCTTTGCGATCACAGAAATAAACAAAACATATATTAAGATAATAAAAAAAGTGTTTAAAATATAATAATACTACAATATAGCTGTTATTTACTGCATTTTTTGATCAAATAAATGCACCTGTGGTAAACATCTTTCAAAAAATGAATGGTAGTGTATATATGTGTTGTAGTGTTGGCCTATAGTTGAAAGATCCCTCCATAGTCAGGACCACATGTGAGTATATAATAACAAGTAATCCTCATCAGAAGTCACCTGGATAGTTGTTCATGCTTTGCCACCGTATGTATGTCTGTGTGTGTGTGTGTGTGTGTGAGGCAAGATATAGAGGTATTATTACCCCTGAGAGGTGAAAGGTCAAGCATTAAGCAAACTGCCTGCTTAGAGCTGTGCACTAGAGATCTCACTCCTCTGGCCCTGAAAATACTCCAGTGACTGGTCTAAATAATCAGGCAGTCCTCTAGCATAGATAACAGCACTGATAAATAAACACCAGAGGCTGAAGCTAAACACAGACAGTGCTATAAGAGCGTGCAGCCATGCAGTTCTTCAAAGCATTGGGATTTGTAACGTATCAAGTGCTCGGACCCATCTAAGGGGTTAATTTGTTTCTCTGGTTAGTGCTGCGTGGGACTACCTTTGGTCCAGAGTGCTTTTCTCCTATTATGTTTTTTGACCTTCTAAAAAGGAACAGTCGGTTTCGACCTCATTCATGAAAAAAAGGGAAAAACAATGGACTGGGTGGGTTAAGGAAGTCACATCATATCAAAATGAGATTAGAAACTAAAGAAAGGGCATTAAAATTCCACCCTTGATAAATAAAACTACTGTAAACCATTTGACATTGAAATATATTGAGTGGTGGAAAGCATTTGTTTTTTGTAAGATAGCCAAAAAAATCTTTTTTAATCCTTAAAACGATATACCTGAAAGGAAAATTACATAATGTGTTTCATATGCATATGTTTATGCCTAAATCAAACAGAATCCAGTGAGGTTCATGCAAATATATAGCGTATAATACAATATAATGTAAAATAATATGTATAAATTATACTTAATATAATATAATACTTACTACTTATGAAAATGATTTGTATACATATATATATATATATATATATATGTATTTTTCTTTTTTTTTCTGCCCAAAAATGTCCATACTGGGTTTAGTATCAGCATTTACACATCTACGTACTACTTTGTTGTTGCAGGAAAATGTACCGGGATCTGTAGGGGGCAGAGAGAAAGAAAGACAGAGACAAAGATAGCACATTATCACACATAGTCAAAAGATCTCCAAATGCTTCGAGTCCCATATTAGGTAATGAATCTCCAGCAGAAAGCAAGTTAATGAGAAAAATATTGACACACTAGTGTTACTGTGGACTTGTAGCAAAGAACAGAGTAACATCTGCTTACGGCTGTAACACTGTGTGCTAGAAGCCTGGATATGAGATGGACTGAAAGAAGAAGTTTGAAAGGTTTAAGCTTCACCCATATGAAATAAAACCCACAAATTAGATCTTTAAAATCTCAGTGGTTTCTATTAGACAGATTTCACAGATTTGTCTCCTGCTGTAATCTCCTGTTGTATCTCCTCTAGACTTTCAGATAAAATCTTAATGTCACAAACTGTGCTCTGATATCAAAGTCTGAGATATGAACTTATTTAGGATTATCTTAACTAATATGTCAACTGTCTCAATTAAATCTATTGAAAGAGCTAAGAAAGAGCAAACTTTGGGTTCTTTCTTTGGGAAGAACAAGCGAGTTGTAATTTATTATATTGTATTTTTGGTGGCCAAAAAGACAAACGCACGTAGAGCCCAAAATCATTTGTTCAGTGTGTTTGCCAAGGTGTTTGGTATTTTGTTAGCCCTCAGACAAGGACTTTCATGGTCGCACTTGTGGAGAGATAGCTGTCTGTTTCGTAATGCACCTTACTTGAATTTTGTTCTATTTTTGCTAAGATTTTCTCTTCTAAATGGAGGAAAGGGAGGCAGGGGGCGTCATGTGCGTCACGGCCTCTGTTTTAGGAAAAGTGACACTCTGCCTTTAAAGACTCTTCAGAGCGCTGAGATAAGGAATTTAGGGGCTTTATCTGAAATGCCACGGTTTAATTTAAAGGGGTGAGGCACTTAGGATCTGGCACCAGCCTTTCAGTCTAGTGATAAATTTGCAAGAAAGTGGAAAAGATTGGAGCCCAGAGAGCAGATTAGTAGGATACAAATATAGAAGTGACATTGTAGTGGGTATTAGTCAGGTGCTTGTCTGAGCGAGTGGCTGGCCTCTGATAGGCTGGACTGTATGGCTGCTGAACGATTGATTGGTGCGCCAGATTGATTGGGCCAGTGAAGCATTGGTCGTTTGTGTTTCCTTTAACTACTGACTGCTGCCTCTCCGTTTCCTCCTTCTCCCTTCATTTTTTTTCTTCGCTGATTCCCTCTCCTTCTCTCGCTCCGCAACAGTTGGTGTGTGTTCATCTTGGCTGTTCTCCATAGCCTGTTTGATGTGGTTTCCAGAAGTCCTGATCTGCAGTCCCTGGCCACTCTTTTTGTCATCGCTAGACCTGCTGTCTCTTTAGCCTCCATTGACTCCTTTTAACCTCCTCCTGTCTCCCTCACATTTAAACAGCTGTTTGTCTCCCCACCCTCTCGCTGGAGATAATAACGCTCCTGTTTTCCAAAGAAATCGCCTCTCAGTGTTTCATTCTGGTGGATTGAGTTGATTTCAGTTGTTGTGCATGTAAGGAACAGTGGAGAAACCATCCAGACTCAGCCTCAGACGGTGCATCCGCAATCCATTCACGGTCTGTCTGATGCATATTGCACACAAAACTGACAAGACTGTATCTGAAAATCACTAGTTCAAATCTGTTTGGCTGACTTTATGTGAGTTCCAGGTGTGTTTACAAAGTACCAGATTGACACAGTGAGCACTTCTGAGGAAGAGCTAATCTCTGGATTTGCTGATGTTTGCCAGATTAGTGGCATCAGAACTTTGATGACCGGGGGTTTTCTTTTGAGGCACTATATGGTAAGATAACCAGGTGTGTGAGACACTACTGCTATTATTTAATCTTTATTTGTTCAAAAATACAGTAAAATATTATGAAATATTAGCCTACTGTAACTTATTCCTATTATGGCCAAGCTCAATTTTCAACAGTCATAACTTTGTGTTTCAGTGACAGTGTCACAGGATCAGTTACAAATCATTCTAATATGCTGATTTGGAATCATTCCGAAAACTATATTTTTGAGGAAAATAACTTTACTTTCTATGTCATGTAGTCTCTTCCTGACTAAATGGTTAGAATAAAATTTAGTGTGGACCACTGCAAATCTGGCCATGAGAGACAAAAGTCCCATTGATTTGAGCTTTGTAGCGGCCAGCTTGAAAATGTAGCTATTATCTATATAGGCAACATACACATGGTGCTACACTACTCAGATTGGGTTTAAAGTTTTCATTAAGAGTTTGAGGCTTTTTGTTGATGTTTTAGTGCTTTACCTTACCACAATCATTTAAACTGATGGCTTTTTTGCTACTGGATTGATTTTTGTTGTCAGTAGATATGGCTGAGCACTGAAAATATGCGTAACCTCAGCCAAATCTCTTACCAACGTCAACCGCTGCTGATTTTCAAAGTGCCACCAAGGGTTGTGTTACTTGTGGGCATTTTATCAAGCCTCCTTAGACATGCAACTCAGCACTGCATTCCACTCTGAAGAGCATGCCATAATTTCCACCCAGAGAGAGAGAAAGAGAGGGTACAGAGCAAAACAAATGGCCTTAGACAGGCAGTGTTGATTCAGAGGGACGTTCTGAGAAGAATCACTGACCCTACATGGGCACCTTTCCTGCATATACCAGCATGTATAAGGTAAACCGATAGCCGGTTGAAATATCTCCCACTTACATAAAAGAGACAAAAGTGCAGTCGGGACAGACATGGATTTTGTCACAAAGCTGACGAGGTCCCGATTTGGAAATAAATAGTCTATGCCAGGCACATTCGCATTTGCAACCAGGGGTCCTGGTTCTTTATGGCTGTTCACACATAAACAGTTTGGAGTTTCTAAATACACTTCTGTTCACATGCAGTTCAGTTTTGAAAATGAGTGACACATGCATTCTAGAACTCACACACTTTCCTGAAAAAGGAACTTGGCATTGGAATTGTAAATAATTTTAAAATGTTGTGTTTTTTTAAAAGGTTCCAATAATAAGAAGAATAAATATGTAAAAAATAAAATAAAATGTCTCTAATATTGAGATAATTTCAGTGATTAATAGGTGTGTTTACACTGACTTTGTCACAAGACATTTCCACTAATCCACTAATTGGCCATAACTATATTAAATAAGAATTCTTAAAAATAAGTGGTAACACATTTAATTCTTTAATTCTACCAACAGTGATTCATCAGGATAAATTCTGGATGAACTTGCATCAAGTTTGGGGCAAGTTTGTTAAATAAGGTTGCGTAAGTTGTGATAACCTTTCTATGCTTGATATTTACTTTAGTTATAGTTTAGTTTACTTAGAAAAGGAGCTTGACTTTGTTATTCTTTCTGTTGTATGAACAATTTTTGGGTCACACCTGTTAGTAAACACTATTGTTGATCCCAAACACTTACCATGTGAACATATCCAAAGATACATCGGGATATGAATATGTGGTTTATAGGTATACATCTAAGCTGATGTGCTGTTCTTACCTGGTTTGAACTGGTTTGGTTGATGTCACAGCCTGGCCAACCAGCAAACTAGATCTACTTAATAAAGCTGGGATATCTGCAGACTGACTTTGTTTGGTTTCAGATTTTTCTTTCGTCAGCAATGGTGATCTGAACTGATTGAAGCAGTTATGGGGAATGGGAAGTGATATGTAGGGTCCCATTCCTGCCCAGAGGGGTAAGCTCTCGCTTTCAGGGCCAAGCTAACATGTACAGGGAGCAGACACTGCTGTCACATCTCCCTCACCTCGTCCTGTCAGCCAGCAGCTAAACGCGGTCAGGCTGCAGTGTATTGGATGCTGTTGTTGTCACACACAAACCTGTAACCATGTGTTGGAGTCTAGAATGCATATGCATCCTTTCTTTCTCTTACTTTCACTTTTAGACAAACACTCTCAGACAAAGGCACTGGGAGCTGTGAATATGTTTGGAATAGCATTTTGTTTTTGTTTTAAATAAACACTAACAGTTGAATAAGTTTGCATTAGTGTGAAGATTTTAAGGTATTTTAGAATCCACATTTTTTGGCCCTGACAGCACTGGCAGCAACATTGTTGGAGAGATACACCTCTGTATCCAGTCAGTCCTGTCCTCATAAGTCATATGAACCCATTCCAATAAATCTTACTCGCTGCCAGCTCACATTAACTAATGCAGCTTCTGAAAATATTTGCTTCGTTTATCACAAAGCGTGGCAAGATGAGATTAAATTCACCCTAAAAGGCCCAATTTAGATCAATTAAACTGGCATTTTCCTATTTTCCTAGTGCTGTGTGCGCAGACATGCAAACAACTAAACAGCTTGAAAAAGTATCTTAGAATTAGACTTTATTTTTAACTCTGGCAAGCAGGGAGGCATTTAACCCTGGTCACTTTATAGGGCAACTCTGCTTATTGGATGCTAGGATTTCAGCAAATTTATTTAAACGCACAAGGCCTTATAAGCAAATAACAGCAGCATTGATGAATCTGACTAACAACAATTACATAATATAATTATGGATTTTATGCATGTAGAGAGAATTTATTTGCATCCCTAAAAGACATTAGTTGGGTTTTTTTTACACATAAAGAAAAATTGGTGAGCTACTACTATACTATTTTTTAATTAATGCTACATGTTTTTTTATGAAATAGACATGTAAAAAAATTCAAGGACTTGAGGTGTTATTGGCTCTTGTCACAGCGAGCTGAACACCGTCACAGTTTAGCTCCCCTTGAACTGGGCTAATACTTGTCTATTCCGATTAGGATTAGTATGTGTCGCACTGACTCAGGCAGAGCCAGGAAGGGCTTATAATCTAATAAATCTAGATAAAAAACACAGAGATTGGTTTACTGAAGAGAAGGATTTAGCGCTGACCATCTCGGAGTGACACGGGGATTAGCTGGGCTTTCTGTGCTGTTCTCTACAGGCAGAGGGCGGCCACAGGAAGCGGGAGGAGGCACAGCAAGATGACCAGGGCTTTATATTGCAGAATAGACAGTGAGTTTAACTGGTAGTGACAAGGTCAGGGTAAGGCTTGTACAAAAAGGCTTTGTTCCGTAGGCAGATTAGAAGGCTCTTCCCCAGTTTTTATACTTTTGGATCTTGCAGGACATGTTGTGTGTTAATCTGGGCAGGATAGCGTTGCCGGCGGGAGGAGATAGGCCTGTGGGAAATTTGTGAATTGTCAAATATTTACCGTCAGTAGAGGCAGATTTTGTCCAAGTCTTTGGGATGAACTTTGTTTGATATTCTTGTTGAGTGATCCATGTATTTCCTTCCTCTGACTGTTTTTATGTGAACGCTTCCATATTTGTGTCTGTTGGCTGTGTGTAGCCGTGGAAACAGGCCAGGCCCGGGCACGTTACAGGACTCCTATTTAACTTGGGTTTGACTATATTGTTTGTTTTGATCATTTATTAAATGAATTGGTACTTCAACTCAAATAATAAGGTGTCCTGTTTCATATAATATGGTACTGTAAGTTGAATAGTACTTTTCATTTGTATTTGTAAAGGTAATTGCTGCTTCATCTATTGTAATTGCAATTTTTTTTGGTAATTTATCGCACGTTTGTTGCGTCTTATAATTGCAGCAGAAGGGGGCTTCTACTTTCAATATATATATATATAGAAAACATTATTTATTTCTTAATGTAATTAAAAAAAATCATAAACATTTTTCAAACTTTTTTACATTTAAAAAAATAATATAACTTGACACCACTTACATGCAATGTAAGGAGGTCATGCACTATAAAAATGACAGTGATTTTTAAAAAACTGTGAAAATGCTACTGTTAAAAACCTGTTAAATGGTTAATGGAAAATTCCTGTAAAATTTAAAGGGAAAACTGTAAACTGACATTCCCAGAATTCCCTGAATTGCATTTCAAATTCAGTACTTTAATAGTTGGTATATTAACATTATATCAGTTCATGAAATTACGGTATTCAACTGTAAATTTAACTTAAAACAGCAACACCTAAAATGTTGTTACCATATTTTTTACGGTGGCATTATGGCAACCTGCTGCTGTTTTAGTGTTTTCTTTTAGACTATTTCTCATACCTGTAAATGGGATTGTGATAAATGAGACATTTTTGGCCATTTATCATGTAATGTTTGTTTCTTTAAATGATCTGTTATCTTACAATTGCATGCTTTTCTTTACTAATTGCATTAACTATTAACATTGTATGACTTGATCTAAAGAAGCACATTTTATGATATCATTGTTTGATATATATGATATGTTGTTATACTCTGAGAAATATAGCTTTTTCCATAATGAAGTAAATAGGTTCTGTACATGAGTAGAAAACCCAGGAACATCAAGTTGTTCACTGAATGAGACTTTGATACTTCTCCCTTTATTTCTGCAATCTGTCTAATATCTGACTTTTTTTTTTTGAGTTACAAATGAATGAATGAATAGGATTTCAGCATCATTATTGGTAAATGAGCACTTTTTTATTTTTCTGATAGTTGCGAAGTTTTCAGATTGAACTCAGAGTAATGTTGAATCAGCCAGAAAATCAGAATCAGAAAAAAAAAAAAGAAAAGTTCAGTGCTCAGTTCGTCGCTTTTCTAGTGCAGGTATTTAAACCGTGACCTGACATTCTAATATTTATGTTTATTAACAATTCAAAGAGTCGCTCACTATCTTCAGCAGAGGACTTTCAAAGGCAAAAGAGCACAGCCCCACCAAAATGCTTTCCTCTTTCCTTGGGAGACAGTTAGCAATATCATCTGGCAATTAAGAAGAAAACGAGAGAGAAATGGAAAAGCCAATTACCTCTCAGAGTTAGCTAAAGGCCATTTAAACAGTGTGCCCATGACATAATAATGTTTATTGTAAATATTATAGTCAGAGCCGGAGTGAGCCTGGCGTGAGAGGGAGGGAAAAATGGCATCAGTCTGAGACAGAAAATAATTTATTAAGATCTGAGATGCGCCAATTATGTGGAAAGGACCAAAAAGAAAAAAAAAAATCAAACTCTCCAGGAACCGCATACATGATTGCAATCTTGATTAAATCCCCCTGGATCTAATGAGTTGATTTTCTGCTGTTAATATTGCATTGGCTGATGATGGATTCGTTAAGATAATGGAACGGAGCTAAAATATAAATGACTCCCTGTCAAGGAGCAGATTTTTGTCATTTTGCGGCTGACACCTCCACCGTGGGGATTTGCTAAGGCTCTTTTTTGAGCCCAGATTGGCCAGATCTGGAATACTAATTTTCTCCTGCCAAGACTCATGAAGCCAAAGCATACCCCCTCCCACACGCTTGGTAAATATCCCCTTTTTCATCTGAATAAAGGCAGCTGGGATGAAACATTACATGTGCATGTCTGTTTCATACGGGCTAATAAAGACCATTTACAACCCGAGATGTTTTCAGCGTAAACATTTTCATTTTTTCCCCACCTTTTGTTGTTTTTCAAACAGTAATGATCCACAGAAGAAATGTGTAAGCAGATGAAAGCCATCGGGTGCTGATGAACTGGTTGTATTGACTTGTTTTTGGAGATGAATAAATGTTGCGGCCCGACTCGGGCGCATATCTGGCCTGCTGGATCCGCCTCACTTCATATTAAATGGCCTGTCACTTAGGCCAACAAGATACATGAAATGTGCTCCGTGTAGCATATTGATCTCTCGCTTTACTCCAGTCACACGAGCAGGTTATACAGATGTGTAGATGAAAGTTAATGCAAAAAACATTTCTCTAACCAAAGCTGGGAATTAGTGGAGATTATGCGCTGGCATTGATAGCGATGAAGCAGCGTTCATGAATCAGAGTGAAGGTGGGTAGTTATGGTAACATGGCTAATCAAATGTGCCAGGGAGGTTCTCGGTGGAAATGAAAAAAGTTCCGTAACGGGGTGATGTATGAACTCTCGAGGCGTAAGTATAACAAATAGCTCTCAGCAAGATTAAAAATCGTATTAAAGTAAACATGAAATGCGGTTTGCTACCCATTTTCCCGCTTACGCATTTTTTAGTGGAACAGGGTATTTTATCCGTTGGGAATTAATTTCAGCGCTACATATCAGGATGGAAGTGGTTTTGTTCATCAGCCCCTGCTGGTATAGGCGTGAACTACACCGTTCTGACTGGCCTGTGATTTCTAAAGTAATTTATCAAATCATTTATCGTTTCCAAAGTTTTTGTTTACATTATATTTTATTTTTATATCAATATATGAAATACATAGACATAACACATACATAGTAAATATACACAGTACACACACAAAATACTTAATTTTGGATCAAGTTAATCATGATTAATCATTTGACAGCAATATAATTTTTACATTTGTTTCTGCACTTATATTCAGTATATATCAGTTTTTAAATATGTATTTAATAAATTGGGTTTTTTTTACACAATTTTTTACAGTTTCCCCAGTTTTTATTAACAAAAGGAAGAAAAAAAAATATTGATTTTAATTTTATAATATTATGCCATTATATTTGACTTTTTATTGCAAGTTTTAAATTAGATTTTATTTTTGTGTTTTATGTTTTCATTTGATTTTATTTTAATAATTATTTGTTAGTCATTTTTATAATTGTTTTTAAATGTATCATTGTATAGTAAATATATAGTTCTTGTTCATTTTTAATTAAGAATTGATTTTTTTTTGTACATCAAGTTGAAAAAGTTCCTTGGAATCTAGCTAAAAGTAAATAATGTTTAGTTTTATATTTTATTTTATTTTATTTTATTTTACTTTTTTATGGTTTTAGTTTAACATTTAATTATAATAACTCTGATCAGTGACAGATATTCTCTCATTATGGTACATTGTTCATAAGGGTCCCAGATTATTTCTTTTTCTTAAAATTTGTGTAATAAATAGTGAACAGTAAAGGCCAAGAGCCAGTATTTAGAAGTAGATAAGGGTCAGTTTTGATTTCTTGTCGGCCACGAGATGAGCTCACTTCCCAAACGTCTTTGCCTTTTCTCCTGATCGTCTTAATCGCAATTGTGGTCGGTTTTCATGCTCTCACTGACCTCGGCTCCCCCTCCCGACCCCCTTCTCTTTTTTGTCATATTACCGGGGAAACAGTGTGATAGAACCTCACCCCCGGCCCTTTCTTCCATGTGTCACTTTTTTTGTCTGGTTACATGGTTTTGCTAAAAAGTTTTTTAATCAATCAAGTACGAGGCAGAAAATAGGCTTTGTCACGGCCAGGCCCGGGGTCGTGTGATGCTCGCTTTGCACAGTGACAGCTCCTCAAAAGGGCCAGAAAGGAATATTTTGAGAGGAAAATAGTGGTTTCCATGGTGCCGGCACTTGTTGCACATCGCTCACCATTCTTCGCTCCCACGTGAGCGCCGGATTTCAAAGAGATGGACGACAAAAATTAGGGCAGGAGGGCAGGGTGGGGTGCAGAGGTAGCTGCCCCTCGGCCCAGTGTCCTTCTCTCCAGCAGGCAGCGGAGAATAGTGCCGAGAAGTGACAGCAAAAAGGGGGGCCTTCTCGCCTCTGTCAGCTCTGCATAAGCAGCGCTATTAAGTAAATGTTCGATTTTTCATTGTGCCACAGCCGTTGAATAGCAACTCAGAGGGGAGTACGTAAAGAATGAAAAGGTCTGAGCCAGGGAGGAAAGGCTGCTCACTTTAATGGCTCCCAAAGTATGTCATCTGAATCATGTAATTAGCGATTAGCTTTTATTTGGGCCGAGTCTGCGTCCACCAGAAAGGGTTCCCGAGTTTCTAATTTTATAAGTTACAAACACAGCCAGGAAATGGAAACAATGGATCGCCCATAAATCCTAACTAAGAGGACAGAGGATTGTTATCTCAAGCTGTTTTGTATGCTACTTTGAATGTGTATGTTCCTGTTTTTAATTATTAAACCTACAGGTCCTCTGTGGATTCTCTGGGAGCAGCTAACTTCACTTTCAGGATAGGAAGCTGTCATGTAAGAGTTTTGTCATGCACACAGACTCTGGGGGTTTAAAGAAAATCAAGTTCTGTGGAAGAAATCTTTAATGGATGTTTTCTTCAAGGTGTGAGAAGCACATTAACAGAACTTGTTCTCCTGGTTCATAGTGTGCATAGAGGTATATTTCATGCCTGATTTGATCAGAGCGCGATCTTATGGCGAGAGACCGATTTCACCTTTCGATGCTTTTCTGTTTGTGAAATGACTTAATAAGGTCAAGTTTGTGTGTGTGTGTGCGTCAGAACTACTTTAAACAATTTGCAATAATTTCCATAGCATCATCACCAGTCACAATAACAAACAAGGTTACTGCTTCTCTTCAACGCTTCTTGTCATGTACATGACCGTTTTGGTGTTTCCAGCGCTCAGAGAAGTGCGCCGCTCATCACTTTCTGTTGGTTTAACAGGTGTCGCTGCTTCCGTGCGGGTTTGTTAAAAACTACACCGTGCTCTTGATTGAGTTACTTAACTAATAAGACTAACCCACGGTGGGTAACTGTGATGGCAAGCGAAAGGTAGCATCTAAATGTCATGTTTTCATGTCAACAGTCCGCTGCATAATTTTCCCGCCGAATGAAGCCCAGTCGTATGTGTCAATAATTGGCGAGCTAGTTTGTCTTTGAGATCCTCTGCAATCTGCTGTCAGTCTTCAGTAAAGGTTAAGGGGGTGCTGGGATATCTTCCTTGATGGCGTTTTATCATGCGAAGCATGCCCTGTTTCCTGATGAATATATTAAAATTATTACTGTGCAAACAGACTTTCTAATTACTGACCTGCTTGCCATTGTACTCTGCGTTCTTTCTTCGTGTTTTTTTCCCCTCTCTCTCCCTCGCTCGCTCTCTCTCTCTTTCTTCATGCCTTGTTTATTTATCTGCACCAGTGAATACAGAATAGTCAGAGCAATGTCATTTCCATCCACATGAAAATGATTTTGAAAATGCCAATCTTGCCTATTATACAGTGTAATTACAAGTCTGTTTTTTTATCGTATCTTTAACCAATGGGTAGACCCTTGAGAGGGTAAATATCTCATCTATGCTTGTTCCAAAACCTAGCGAGCTGCCTACGGAGGCAGCATTGTGAGCCGTTGCAAAGGGTAGGTGACTTAATTATGCTGGCTTGTTTTAAGAGAGTATTATTTGCAGAGAAGGCAATCCTAGAATGCACTGTGACAAGCTCGATGCCAAAATGGCAGACAAATGTTTATAAATGAACTATTTAATTAAATGTTAAAACAGAGAAAAAAAAATCAACATAATTACAATGGATTGTTTTATCGCAATGGTGTTTTTAGAGCTATTTTAGCTTAGCAACATGATGCTAAGCGTTAAACTCCATTTGAATTTCCCATTTAGGCAGCTGTCTTAATTGTCATGGAACCTAATAAGTGAATCATTTGGTATGACCAACTTTGCCAGCAACTCTACAACTACACAAATGGCATGTCACAAGGATGTTAGCATGTTGCTAAGTTAACAGTGTTAAAAAAGGATTATTATTATTTTTTTTTTTTTATGGATTTGAGTGCTTTTCTAAGGAAACTTACCCAGAAAGATACAAGAAGAGATCAAACATGCATTATATCACACGTTACATAACTGTGCCCGCCCGAATGGGGTATAGGTGTGTCTCTTATATTTGAAAGAATGAAGAATACCACACTTTCTCATGTGTGAAAGAGAAAAAACTTGGCAAATGCTCTCAGCAGATCATCATAAATTTCAAACATGCACTTGATTAGCCTTTCTATTATGTTTGTGTTCTCGTCACATTGGTGAAGAATGTGAAATATGGGGAGGTTAGAAAACAGTCACATTCCTCCCAGTTTCAGGCCGGCTTCCTTCTCAGCAGGTTTCTCGAGCTCCAAAGGCATAAAATGCTACTTTTTTCTTTGCGGCCTTTTATAACGTACGTATGACGTGAGCTGGCGTGTGCCCTGCGCCAAACGTGTTATTAAAGTCACCTATTTACCGGCACATTCCGCCCGCGCCACTTCATGCAAAAGGGCAAGCCTGTTGTTTACTCTGCGCCGGAGATGTTGCACAGGGGTTTGATCTGGGGAGTTGATAGGAGCGGCAATTTAAAGAGAGGACACTGCAGCTCCCAACAAAAACAATTAAAGGAAAATGAAAGGCAGCCCCTACGGGTTAAAAATAGAAAATTAGCAACATGGATGCTGGAATGCATGGCTCCCCCTCATCCCAAACTTACGGGGCCTGCATTGTTATGTATGATCAGATCTGCCAGTTCCTCCTCTAAGCTCCTTGTCACATTTTGACTTAATGAAGTGCAACTTAGAAGGGAATTGGGTTCATCATGCTAGTCGCACGATGCTCCCTTGTTGTAGCAAACAGGGGCGGCGTGGGACCAGAGCGCTACAGCGCGAGTCGTTATCATTCCGGTCAGTCTGTTTAACACAAAATTAAACAAAGAACTAATTAGTGCCTCATGAATTAATAACTGCACTGTTGCCGAGTAGAAGTTAGGTTGCTGAGGGGAGATATAAAATAAGTAGGAAGATCAGGTTAGAATTATTATTACTTTTTCGGTTGCTCGTGCTCTCAAGGTTAGGAAACTTTGGCGGTTGCCACAGTCTCTCATTTGGGTGTTTGTTTTCCTGTGTGTGTTTATAACTTTTTCTCGCATGACTGCCGAAACCTAAAGACCCATTTACATCTCTCATCAAGGGCAGTTTTCTTGCTTATGTTGACATATGAATTAGAGTGTGGGCGGGGTTTATCAAACAGCTCAGCCTATTATTTTGATAGACAACTGGCTATAGTTACATCACTTTGTAAAAAAAAACATTTTATTGCTAGTTTTTAGTTGAGGGGGAGGGGCTTTCTGATTAGAGAGCATTTGATTGGACAAAAATCTGTGTAGTGCAGGATGAGTCATCAATATTTGGGGTGTGTTTTTCTGTTGGAGAAAGACAGTAAGTTGTGTAATGTGTTTTTAAGATTATAAGACTTAGCTGGTTGAAGTCATTTTTTGTGTTAAAATGCTTTCTTTTATCTTAAATAACCACATATCAACACATCGCTTTCTGTTTGAGCATCACAAACAGCAACTCTGGTTTAAACAATCACGCCAGTTTGAGGTGGAGCTATCAGTATACTTGACCAATAGCAGGCAGGGTAAGTGTTTCGGAAACCTGTTTGGACATTAATTAATTAAAGATATTTTTGCAGTTCCAGTTGGTGTCGCTACTGGCACGAAAAAGAGACAGTTCTCCTTTAAACAAACATTAAAGTGATATAGTTATGTTACAGAGTGACTAAGAATTACTCTGCTGTGTGCTCATCTCATAGTGTTAAACAATGCTTATCTCGCTCTCTCATCCACGCTCAGTTAGGCTCTGCTGTTCAAACCACATATATCACCAGACATCTCATCATGGATGTTTGCTTACAGAGAAATCAGAAGAAAGTGGTCACAGTTGGCTTGGCTTTACTGCCCACTGTAATATGAGTGTTGTGCTGGCCTTGGTTAATGCACGCCGGCCAAGGTCATAGTGGCTAATAAAATCCTCCCTCAATCAGATTTTAGGATTACTGATTCTAAGTAAATTATCATCGGCTAGCCATGTTAGAAAATTTGCGAAAAACTGGCTAAGTGATGGCACACCTGCTCTCCTGGGCTCGGATGAGTAATGTGAGGGGGGTTTGTGGTGGGTTTCTGTCACCTGTCAGTCGCCACCAACTGCGACACCATACAGTAGTATTCTGTGTGTATGCAATGGGTCACAACGGGGGCCATTTGAGAGCCTTTTGTTCAGTCAGCACCGAGTTTCTACACCCAGAATGCTAAGGGGGAAGACATATCTTCACATTTAGACACTCAGTCAGCATACGCTCAGTGTGGATATGGGGGTATTAATAGAGTGTTTTGTGTATTGCTTGATAAATAGAGGTTTGGAATTTATTTACTCTAAAGTGTTTAGTGTAAAGTGTTTTTTTTCTCTCTCTCTCTGTCTTGCAGATGAAGTAATCCTGTGAGTGGAGTGACTTGTTCTGTCAGAGGAAGAGAAAGGTAGGAGAAGCATGCACATTGACCGATGGTTCATGTTTAGTTTAGAATATATACATGGTTTTATTCGTATATGTATAGGATCTCCCTGTGCAGTGATTACATTTGCAAAATTGTATGTTATAATTGTTTTGTGCCATAAAAAAAGAAATTTTGACCATAATATTATGCACTATAGTTTGCAAGTTTGGAATTGGATAAAAGGATTTTGTAAGAAAAGGGATGTGGAATATGGTCATGCTAAACAGTCAATATGAATAATAGGCATGTTAATAAGCCAACTTGTTAGTAATGCAAATTGGTCCATATTCTAAAGTAAAATATCTGATGCTCATTCAAGCTCTATTTATTTAATCACAAATACACAAAAAATATGTTTATTAAGTTGTGATACAATTTAATTACAATTAGTGTGATGTATTTAATGGCAAAAGCTTTAGGGCATTCTGGATGAATAGCAGAATTTATATCTAAATAAATAAATAATAAATGCTGCACTTTTGAACAGTGTAGAAACAGTTGCAGAGGTTTTTCGTGAAAAAAATAAAAATAAAATAAAATAATCAATTAGCATATGAATCATCTTGACAACTTTCATCATATTTTTATTGTGCATGCCTTCTGAAACATGAAAGTTTGTCTTTCATATCCACAGGCAGTGCATTCTGCAGCACTTCTTCTTTCACAAAATCAAGTCACAGTGAATGATTACATGTTGGCAAAATGTTAATTTCCCTTTTTTAGGTTGCTGTAATATATTGCTAACTTTCACTGTTGCTCTAAGGTTGCAGCGTTTGTTAAAAGTGCATGCAGCTTAGCACACGGTTTTCCATTATCATCATGTTTAGCGGTTGACAGCTGCCATCTCGATAAGCATAAGATGCCACAAATGATTAATACAGCTCATGGAAGTTTACGGACAAAGTTAAGAGCAGAAAGATTTGCTCTCTGGGATGAATGACACTCTTTTCCATGGCTTTGCCCGTGGCTCCTGAGTCAGCAGCGATCTCAGCAGAGAAGAGTGATGTTGTGCGTTGTCTCGTGTCAGTCTCGGGGTCATCTTCATGTCCAGGGGGTGCTGGCCTGACCATGATACGCAGCTCAGAGAAACCAACACCCTTTTGTCCTGCCAGTGTCTTTCAGCGCAGAGCGAAATACACTCTTGCAGCATCAATCACGGGCAAACTATGTCTAAACAATGTCTCGGCAGCCACCGGCAGTCATGCATGGCTGGGCAGGGAATGGAGAGAGAACAACACAGATCATGCTCTTTGTGTCAGGCGATATGTGTATGAGATGTTCTCCGATTCGAACATCTTTGTACTTTAAAGCCTTTTAAATCTTTTTTTTTTTCTTGTAAGATAACAGCATTCAGTTTGACTATCAGGTAGGGGTGGGCAGTTAGAGCCATGAGGAAAGACATATTTTTATTATTTAACAATTATTTTTCATTCAACATTTAATTATTTAATAGTTTTTATTTAAATTTTTTTAAATAATTGATTATGAAATATTTAGTTGTTTTTGCTTAAAATGATATTTTTTGCTTTAACTTTTTTTAGTAAAAATAATAATATACTATAGGCACCAGATTGTCCTGTTATAAACAACAAAGCAATGGTTTAATGCAATATTTTTAAACTGCACAATCTCTACCGATTGACACGTTAGTGCTGTTGCATTGCATATGCCGTCATAGCCAGGCCTGCTTTCAAGTCAAAGCAATGATTTTCTGCGTCTCGGTCTAATAAGCCAGATGCTTTAGGAGTCCCTCTTCGCATTCAGACATAGGACAGTGTGCCAAGCCAGGCAGCCCCAGCATCATGACCCAATTCTCTCCTCATTGCAACCTGAATGGCTGGAGTATAGTTAGCTTAATTGGGTTTTGATATATTTAATTCGGCTAATCAGCCAAACTGGCTCCAACATGGGGCCTTGCATGCCTTTTCCCTTCCCGAAAAGCTCCCAGAGACCAGGCGGGTGCAGCGCAGAAGCCTCCCAGAATGGATTCCCTCTCAAACAGTGGGAAGAAAATTAAACTGCCAAATTTGTTTTTGTTGGTTCAGGCCTTCTGCGGGGAGTTGGAAGGCTTTTAATTGCGCTTGCTGTGAAGAATTGGATGAGCTGTTTTTAAGACAACAAAAAGCAGGCTCCCCTCTCGCTAGACCGCCGAACTGGGTTGTTTTCAGAGATCGCTTGGGTCAAATGTAGTGCAAAGACAGATTGCGGAGACTATTCTCTCTTATTTAAGTAATTACAGACATTGATATATTAAACCCTCTTTTATAGGGCTGAAGAGAGCATGTATCTGCTGAGTTAACAAGTTACATTGTCAGCTTACTTTTCTTGTTTTCCTTTGGTATATCAGTCCAAACTGTGATAACAAAAAAGCCATCACCTCTTTTGTATGCCGTCGCCTATTTACTTTTTCTCTTTTTCCCTGCAATTTTTTTTTTTGGCCTTTGAATTTTTTCCAGTGTGTCAAAACAAGAAGAGGCTACATGGAAACGGCAGCCCTGTGTAAATATTTATGATGTAACATCTCCATGTGAATAGAGTTTCTCTCTGGCCCATCCATCAAACCCGCCACCTCCTCAAATCGCTCCCTCAACCCCCCAATGCCCGGCCGCCACTCAGGCCGCAGGAAGCCAAGACAGGAGCATCGCGTTCCCCTCGCGCTCAAAGTAATTGTTTTTCTTTTGAACCGGGGCCTCCGGGCCGCCACATCTTTTGAGATCGTGGTCTCTTGCCTTTCATAAGCCCTGAAACTTCAAAGCCTATAGGGCTTTTTGTCTCAGTGGTACGTCCACTGGCCCTTAAAATGGTGCGACAGGGAAATGTGATGTAGGTCAAATTACAGCAGTTGCGCTTATAAAAAGTGAAATTTCTTAGCATGTCAACGGAAGGCCTTGGTTACCTCTAATGCTAGATGACTCAGTCCAAAGTTTACACATTCCAAATGCGAAACAGAATTTGATGATTAAATACCACAAGTAATGGCAACATTTTAAATACATGGCTTTCATTTGAGATATAAGACTAACCCTCGCTGATGTAAAGTCAACAGGAACATACTAATTACTTTTACATTTTCAATTTAATGTATTAATTTATTATCAATAAATTATCCCCCCCCCCCCTCAAAAAAAAAATAAAAAAAAAATTTAAGTACTACTTTCGAAATGCCTGGAGCGCAATTGCAATCCTTTCAAATGTTGCCTACTGAAGCTCGCTAGATTTTGGAACAGAATAATCTCCTTTGGAAAAACTCCTGGAAATTTGTGTCTTTACAAATCCTTATGTCAATTATGGTATTGCAAAAAAGCGTGACAAATGCAAACAGATATAGTGACAGCGGACATCACTGTGCAGAAATCCATCTGTGTTTTTTCGGCCTGATGTAAACAGGTGTGGTTTAAGTTGGCTTCTTCCCGGATGTGGTGGATTACAGCCGTCTCCCTTTATGTAATTTCTCTCTGCGCAGGGTGGGAAATTAAGCATTGCATCGTCTCTCAATAGAGCGACGTTACAGTGCCACTCTCTACCTTTTTTATCAGAACAGACGGTTGCTAAGATGTAATTATCACCGTCTCTCCCTGATAGACTGTGCTGAGGACTGAAAAGGTAATATGGATTATCACAATAGTTGTACAGCTCAATACTGCTATCTAACTTTATCCATTTATCTGCAATGATGGGAATCCTTTGTGTTGTGCAGCGGTGTAGCATCTATCTAAATAATAAAGGCCATTGTCTCCCTCTTGAAGAGAAGGGATTGTCTTTTTAATTTCAGCGCCGTTTTATTATTGTTAATATTCAAGCTGTGACTGCTCTGTGCAGATGAAATTGAAATATTAAACCCAAAACATAAGTTGAAAGCCAGACTAAGCTTAAGGAAGTGCAATATATATAACATTTTTTCGTAATTTCTTTGAACCCAAATGGCCTTAAGATGATTTCTAGGGGGTGTATGAAGTGATTTGCCCTCAGGTTCACGCAGATGAATGCGTTTTTACCAGTGTATCCATTCTTTTATAATTTATAACCTAACAAGCTTGTTTTTTTGACAGGCTTCGCTTTGCTAGTGGGCTTGCTCTGTGTTTTTAAAATGATGTGAATCTTATGAGTTGGTATGTAGCCATTGAGTATTAGTGAGAGCTCCTCTTTAATCTTTATCTGCATTTGTGTGACACAAGGACAGCGGGCGCTTTGAAGAGCTCATATAGAATAGACAACACTCGTTTTCACCTCTTTCTCACATATTTGGAGTGCCTCTTCTCTCCTGGCAGATCTATTCAAGCTTTCAATACCTTTTTCTCCTTCTCCGTCCCTGCTCCTTTCTCAGCGAGCAGGAGGGTTTTACTTTACCCCTTTGTCATCCTAATTGATTGCATTAACCTTTTGAGTATTGAATTTCCCCTGCATCACACAGAGCACAATGTGGAATATTATCATAATCTCTCCTAGTAATGGACACAGGGCAATCAACGATGCTTTAGGAAAAGTACATCTTTGAAAGATGGAACGACGTATTATTTTCAATCAAACGCATACCCTGGACTGGCAGGCTTTGAGAAACTTTGACGCTCTTGTGAAGGGTTATGTCTTTTTATGTGCCCGACAGTTGACACTTTGAACCACGCAGTCTTTAAAACGCAAGACTGCTCGACTCAACAAAACCATTTTTTCCCTCTTATCTTGATGATAATGATATATGTCAGCCTGTATGAGGAAAATTGGGTTTTACATTATACAGTAGTAGAGCATAGTTGGACATTATATTGCAATTACATCATCAAGATGGCTTTTTATTAAATAAAGTGTGTTAAATAAAGTTTTTTTCTAGGATCTTTCTATCTATGTAGGTGTATGCATATATATATATATATATATATATATATGCGTATGTATGTGCACATAATTATACATGCTTTTGGCATTTAATCATTGCTACGTTATTATGATTAAGAGCTTCCTGTGTTGAAAAAGAGACAGTGGATGTCTATTGATATGATAATTTGTGTTTGTGTTGGTGTGGGTGTACGGCCCAGCCACCCGCTCACCTGAAAAGACCCCTGTTGTGTTTTTCTCGTACTGCTAGTTTGAAGTCTTAGGGGTCATGAGGTACTGGCTTTAAAGGCAAGATTAGCCCTCGGTTTACTTTGCGATTGCTGGGCCACATCGTTTAATCCCTTTACCCTCTTTACATTGGCCTGTCAGCGTTTAGAGGGATGTTGTAGTTTATTTTCCTGTAGGTTGTCTCAACAAAGCACGTATAGTAACATCACACCCATAAGGATATTTGTATGGGCTTTTTTCAATCAAACATATATATTTTTGGGTTATCATTTACTTGTCCTTATGTCATTTTAAACCTGTACTTTTTTTACACTGTTCACAAAACACTTTTTCATACTCTGAAATTGGATTGTGACCAAGTTATGTCAAGCTCCACAAATAGTTGGACATTATATTGCAATTACATCATCAAGATGGATTTTATTAAATAAAGTGTGTTAAATAAAGGTTTTTATATAAATGCTTCTATCTTTCTATCTATGTAGGTATATATATATATATATATATATATAAAAGGAAAGCTCAATAAATTTATCATAAAAGTGGCCTGAATGACTCATGTGTAAAATCCTAGTCCTCCAATGTTTCTTTATGTAAGAAACAGACTAAAATGTAATTAGCTTTATACTACTGTAAAATGTTCCTTCTGCCAAAGCTCTAATTTGTGTAATTTCAATGCAGACATTAAAATTTGGCATATTGTGATCGGTTATGAGAGACACAATGTTTCGCATCATTGACTTTAAATGATGGTATAGCGTAACATATTGTAAGTGAATTATTAACGATTAAAATAAAGAGATGTCTTAAAGTGTAATTCTCACACAAGGCACACACAAGTTTTTATGGTGCTTTTATGTCATTTTTGACTTTGACAACTTTTATTCACCCTTGACATTATATATGAAATGAAAAAATATAAATCATAAAGAGCAGCGTGAACATTCTGCTAAACTTCTTTTTTTGTGGTATAAAAGATACAGGTTTGAAATGATATGATGACATAAATATCTGTTTCCAGATAAAATGTATCTTATATTATATTTACAATATGATAATGCTTCTGTATAAAGACTGTAAAGATCCCTGAACAAAGCATGCCACAATTGTAAATGTGACGAGGAACGGTATCTGTTCACTGTAAGCCAGGCTAATGCTTTTGATTAAAATGGATAAAAGTCAATGCTTTGTCATGCCCCCTCATTAGAAGAATGGTGACATAAAAACATCCTTTCAACAAAAACACAGCTTCGATTCGTGATGGGGCATGGTTTGTTGAATTTCATCATCCCAACAAAAGGCCACGTCTGTGTGTGGAGCTGCTGTACTCACAGCCACCTGGCTTCTCTCTCACTCTCTTTTGTATTTCAGGATTTATTCAACAAAACCCGAAAACTGGAGCGCTGCAAAAAGCTAAACTGACTTTTCAGGTTTTAATGGGAGAGTAAACAGCGGTACAAAGCATAAAATTAATTGATTGTTTAGCAACAAGGAGTCTGTGTTATCACGTTTCCCTGGTAACATGAAATTATTGTCTGGTTGCTTAGATGAATTGAAGCAAAACAGCCTTTAATTCATACCAACTCTATTATATATTTTTTCAGGCAGGAGAGAAAAAAATCAATTGAAAGGGACTCTTATGAGCAGCCAGAGCAGACTTATGATCAATAATTATTGTAAACAGGGATACAGTGTCTTGATTTGATGGCTTGGGGATTGACGTTCAAACGCACCAAATGCTCATATTTATAGAAAAAATGCTCAGATGATGAACAGCAGTGCCAATATCTCAATTTTAGGCAGCGCTTAGGTTGCGGGGGCCATTTCACGTTAGTTACATGCAACATAAACTCCAAAACAAAATGGAGGTTTTGGGTGAACGATTGGTCAAGGTCAATTAATAAGACAAAAACATCCCGCTGTGACTCATCTCACTCCTGGGTCCACCGTCGCTGATGTCCATTTAATGAACGTCATACAGTAGTTTCACACAAATGTTCAATATATTGCCATTTCACCAAGCAAGGTCAACCAGTCGATGAGTGTTATTTTTATACTCTGACAGTGAAAAATCCAGTCTGGGTGTCAATCGCTCATTCAATAGATCTGCTTCCTTTTCTGTAAGCAAGCAAACCGAAACATGCTGCTCATACTATTCATTGTGTTCCCTGTGGGTTGGTCTGTCAGATCACACACAAACCATCACATTTGTGCTGGTTTTTAAAGAGGAACAAACCAGGGGACCAAAAAAAAAAAAACTTTTGAAGGGTCTGGAAGTGAGTACATTAGAGGAACCTATTCATTACTCTAGCCTGTGCCGGCTGACAGGCCCCTTCTACATTAATATCAATTATCGTCTGATAAATTGCGCGAAACGGTCGGCACCGCATCGCTTTTCGTATATTTTAACCGTGCTGTCAAACCTACTAGTGTTGTATGTTCCCAACCCGTCCTCAGATTTGCAGTTTGAGCTGAGAGCTGCCATTTTCAACATTTATTGGAGCAACTGACACACAGTGTCATATTTCCTGGCTTTGCCCAAACCAGCTGTCAGCTATTGCAGGCTTAAACTCTTCACTTGTGTCTCAGGTTCTCTCGGGTCAAGACTAACAGCATGTTAGGCGAGTATACATATACACACATTTCTCACACTTGGTAAATTCAGGCGTATTCCACATGCAGGCGGTTGTTTGATTAGCTCCACCCAAACATTTATGACCTTATAACTTTGTTTAAACAAAACGGTCTGTTCATCTCTCTTCCTGTCTTTTTTATTTTCTCTCCCCCCCTCCATTGCTCTTTTTCTCTGTTATCCTCTCTCTGGGTAGTATTCAAAGACAGATATAGCAACAATCCTTATTGATCTAATCTGTTTACTGCATGCTATTTTCGATAGTTCCATCGAAAACTCCCTCCCTCTGCAAGCCCCACCGCCACCCACCGCTCTACCCCCGTTTGCCTGACCTACATGGCGGTCACATGGCCTGCTTCCCTGGCCTGGCATTTTATGGAAAATCAGCGGGCGAGATAAAGCTGTGAGGTTTTAAGTGTTATCCTCTCTATCCTCTCAAGATGGCTGGTGTTGAAAGAGGCACCACTGTCACAAGTCAGGCCAATTTTGGGCTGCCCATGACAGCATTACTTCCACCGTTGCCCTGCATTACGGTTTGATTGGATTTGCTTGGTTTCTGTTAAGGATTGTTGTCTTCATGCCACTGTATGTCATGTTGAAGAGATAGTCCTCACCAAAATGACGATTCTGTCATTATTTGCTCACCCTCATGTTGCTCCAAATGAGTGTGAGATGTTTTTAGTAAAGCCCGGATTGCCTTTTTTCCATGCAGTTACTATGAACAGCAAGGGAGCATCTTGGGTTTTAAAAAAATATAAATATTATGAAAATGTCATAAATATAGTCCATTTGACTAATGTACTAAATCCAAAAACAAATTTTATTGATAATCCTCCTTTGCAAGAACATGCTATGTGTATTGAGTCATGGAATCAGTTTAGCGTGAATGAATCATTCAGACCAAACTGAGTGAAGTGATTCATTTTAAGGATTTGCATCAAAAGAAAGATTTTTTTCAGACGTTGCTACTTTTCTTATGAACATGCAAGAAGAACTACTGTAGATTAAAGACTTTCAGTGAATTACAATGTTTTTTTTTTTTCAAATATTAACTAAAATTCAAAAATTTGAGGATGGTATGATATTCTTGGTTAGAAGATGCTTATTCTCACCAAGTCTGTGTTTATTTATTAAAAAAAATACAGTTTACAACAATTACAATTTAAATAACCGATCCTTCCTGAATCATTGAAATATGCTTATTAAGGATTTAATCATTATCAATGTTATAAACAGCTCTGCCGCTTAATATTTTTGTTGAAAACATGTTTTTAAGAATTCTTTGATGAAAAAAATCCAAAGGAACAGCATTTATTTGAAAATGACATATTTTTTAAAAGCTCACATGTACACACACACGCACATATATATATATATATATATATAGTTTGACAAATTGCATGTTCCTCTTTCACTCGTTCATTTTATTAAAAAGAGCTGCCAGGGTTTTTTTTTTTTTTTTTGAGTGAACTGTACCTTTAAACTGTTCAGTACTGCATGACACTAGTCTGTAGTGCTTTCCGTCTAGTGTAGGTGGGCTGACTTTGGCTGATCCCGGTGCTAAGCCAGTGGCTAAAATCCAGGCTAGAGCGGAGCAGGCAGTGCTGAGGGCTTGCTTTCGCACTGTGACCGAGTCCCCTTCACACTGTCGTCTGCCTGTAAATTTTCTGCTGCCCTTGCTGTTCAGCCAATTACACCAAAAGAGCTTTAGTGATTTTTTTTCCCCCCCGCCTCTTGTTGGAATTTATATATTTATTTATTTTACAGATGAATGCAAAGCATCTCTGAAGGTTAAAAAAATGCTGAATTTCACTGTGCCTATAATATAAACTTTTTTTCTGCTCCTTAGCTCACAGTAGGACTGATCAATATATGTCAGCTATGCCTGCTAGTTTCAACAAGCATTTGTGTTACATAAATCATCTCTACCATGCTTTTATTTTCAAATTTAGATTTATCCAACTTGTGTTTCTTTAAAGCAGCAAATAAGTAATTTTATTACAAGCTAACCTGTGGTGTACAAATGAAATAAAACTGTCGAATAAAACACTAACATGCTGACAAGGTGTACAAAAGAAGATGAATAAGTTTAGCAGAACATTTTTTTCAAACTTTGGAGGTTAGGGATTGTTAATGCATGTTTGTGGTCAGAATGAAAGGCTTGGATTGCGTGTTTTTGATTTTAAAAAATATGAACATTAGGGAAGTGGGAAAATGTATCACTGTGGTCTGTTCTGCCTGGTGAAGTGACATTCTACCTCACACCTTTGCTGATCTCAGATCTGTCTGTCCGACTGATCAGCTTTGTTCATCTCTTTCTCTCTCAATCACACAGTTGCTCATAAGGGGCCTCTCATGAGGGAGGGTAGTGTTTAACTTAAAAAGCCTTTTCTTTATGTGAACTGCCATGTTGGCACTGTTCCTTAAATAGAGCTTTAAAGGCTCGGTTCCTCCTTAACACTTCTATTTGTAGATTGTTCTTTCTAATGCTTCAATGAAGTCAATAATGTGGACTTTTTAGTGGACTTCACGTTAACTTCTAATAGATAGATATAGATAGATATTTCACACCATGTACAGGTATATATTTCATTGGTGCATGTTTTGTAATCCTTAATCTAAATTTTGGTCCACCTCTCAAACAACTTATTCTCTCAAGTTTTCAAAAGTATACAGAGGAACGGAAAGAGTTTAATTTGGAAAGGTAAACAAGAAAATTACCCAGTGGGTTTGTGGTTGCCGTTCTTAAAGATTTATGCTACATGTTAAATTAACATTTTTTTCTTGTCTCCATATTAGAAAAAGCAAGAGTTGTAAAGTTAGCTCAGTGTTGCATTTTTAATAATTGCATAGGAAGTAGCCAGGCAAACAACGGGGAAGAATAGAGAATAAACATCGAGAAAACTGCAGCGTAGAAAAATGTGCTAGCCGCTTTGGTAAATAGCCGCGGGTGGCGCTTGGGGTGTTAGCACAGGTTTGCAGTAAGTCGTTCGGAGGCTAACTCAGGTCTGGACTGGGTGCTGAGAGCTCCACACCATCTGCATTTTGCTGTTAACGCGCCTTCACATCCGTGGGAGGATTAGTGGAAAATCCCTAGGTTTTTTCAACCAGTTGACAAATATCAGATTTGTCTCTAAAAATTAGCTCCATCCATATCTCCCACCATATGACACACAAAAAAGATTAGCTTTAATACCCAGCCAGCTTGAGTGTGGAAAAAAGCAGATTAAAGTTTCAGTTTAGTAATATTTACCGAGCCTCTTCTATCGGATCCCGGCTCGGCATCGGGCAGAGCCTTCCAAAAGCCGCACTCCCCCACACCCACGCTCTCTCTCTCTCTCTTTCTCAGACGCAAGATGTTTGTCTAGCAACAATTAATGCCAATATTTATCTAATTCATCATCGCCCAATCCAGTGCCTGAAGGTTGTCTTTTTAGGATATGGCTTTTAAACAAACACAGGGAGCAGTTAAAGAGCGTTAAGTGAATAAAGGCAGCAGGTGTCCTTTCAGACGAAGCTTTGTAGTCCTCCCAGGCCGCTGTGCTGTTGTTTTAGCCGCCCATTGGCCTTGGGTAGGGGGTGGCTGGGAATCGGGCCTAGTAGATGACCTGAGACCCCTCTACTGTCCCATTGTGAGCACTTTTGTGGAAAGGTAGCAGCAGCGTTTGAAGTCGCTTTTAAAGAGTCGGCCCTACGCATCACGGCACGCCGTACCGAAACCCGTTCATCCGTAAGCCTGCTGCAAATTTACTGTTTATGAATTTGTGTCATTATATACAGAGCTTTCGGTGGGTAAACATAATTTAAGCGGCGCATTTCACCTCACCTAGAAAAACAGCTTTTATCACGTATTCTAGCAAAAAGAATTATCGCGGGGAAACAAATTGATGCCCAATGAGGCAAGTTGCGAGGATATTGGTTGCGCACGCACGATTGAACCCCCGCAGCTGTCATCGTTAGCAGGTATGGCAGATTTGAGTGTATTCCGCAGGCATTTGCTCAGTCAATATGTTTCCCTTTGCCATTTAATTATCGTTCTTGTGATCGAGGCGTCTAGGGGGAGAGCAGGGCTCGGATCCACCTGCACACAGGATGCTGGCTCACTGCTCTCTTCCTGGACCACCTCCATACCCAGAGGTTGACTCTTCAATGCAGGAGCCCATAAATGAAATTAAGGTGTCAATTAGTCAATTATGGCGTAATAACTCGGAGGGCAGACGTTTAGAAGCAGAGCGTACCTCAGCTAAGTTCATTTCCTCTGGTCCAGGAGTCCTTCGTCCTGGCCGCACGTCACTCTTCCACCCAGAGCCGCTGAACAAGGCCTCTGCTCGGTTAATTTTATTTTCCGTCGGGTATCTTTTTTGGATCGGCAATTTCCTCTGCTGGTTTTATTTCGAGTCGTGTTCATTTATTTACATTTACATTCCTGCCCCCTCCGATGCAGGATGTACTTTTTTCTTCCCCAATTTGGCTTTGGAGACTTTTATAATTTAGTAATTAAAATCTTTGATAGGCTTTTGAAATTGCATCTAATTTAATTTAATGGGGAGATGAATTTCAATTTTATTTGATTACCGGGACCCCTGGCATAGGTATTTATGGAAAAAACTCTACAAAAATATGCTGTGTGGGCTAAGATGGCATAATAAAATTAGAGGTAATCAGATTTCTCTGTCGTGAATTTCGCTCTAATTTCACTATAATTTTCCATTAGATAGCTAGTTTACAAATATTTGCTCATCTGCGATGGGAGAAGCTATCTGTCTAAAATGATTATGGTCAGGGCCTTCAGAAATGTGGCCCTTTCTCTCATTCCCTTTTAAAACCAGATTGCGAGAGACCGAAATTAGGAAGATTACATTATGACTGTCTGCATCCGGGAGAGATACTGAAATGTAATGATGGCAGGCAGGGGATGAAAGCTGCGTCAAGACAAATGTTTAGACTTTTAAGTAATGTTTTTTAAGTGAACTGGACATTTCAGCCTACCACTGTATAGACGTGCACCTTTCTTTGGTCCAGAAACATCTTTAAACTCTTTTTTTTTTTTTTTCCTAAGGCACATTTTCATTCGTTTGCAAAATGATAATAGGCTAATTTAATAAAGATATTTTCATTATAAGGATCACCGCCACAAGTCGGCCAATTAGTTTATGATAAGTAACTTCTGACCGCTCCTTTTAGAGATACGCTCACATTTTGGTATGCAATACGCCTGCCCCGGGGGAAAATAAATATATAATGCTATCCAAATAGACGTGAGGGGGAATAATATCAACATCACAGGCTTTGCTAGAACAATACAAGGGCAAATGCTTTCTCAGTCCTTCTTTTCAAGCCACTGCACTAGACTCCAGATTTGTCATATTCAATTTCCTGTCAATTTCACAATTGAAATTTGAGGGGGGGGGGGGGGGGACTCCATTTTAAACCTCTGTGGGAAAGCTTCTTTTTCAGGCCAGAGAGATGATGATGATGGTGGTGATGCTCCCTTTTCTGTCTTTTTTTTATTTCGTTTTCTTTTTTGTGACGCCCTCCACCTCACAGTTGTCCACTCAGTCTGTGTGCCGTCCCACTGGCTGAGACAGCGAGAGGGTTCAAACACAATCTAACTCCCAGCAAAGGTCAGTTTTCTCACTCCGCATGGCCCCGGGCCCTAGGCACAAAAGCCCCTCAATTCACATCTTTCAACTGGGCGCTGGCTTTTGTCCCGACGGAGCGAGGCGCTTGGAGCGGGCGGCCATCAGACCAGCCCCTCCTGGAGTGCGCGGTCAGGGGCAGCTAAACGTCTGGCCCCTGCATCCCTTTGACGGATGCAGCCCTGCCATGTCACAGTCCCCCCTCCCCACTCGCCCCCATGCCCTGAGCATACCATCATAATGGGCCACATCAAACACCATTCAGCTCCTCTCCGAGAAACAGAAATGGCAGCGAAAAGAAAAATGATCTGCGACCGCTGGCCGTTCGCTACCGTACAAAGCATTCCTGCCCGGATCGGTGCGTCTTGTTACGGTGTCAGTCAGCGCTTTGAATGCCCTCGACACGTGTTGCTGTACTAATTCTAAAACATCCCATGCATAAAGGTGGCATTATGTTGTTTTGTTGCAAAACTTCTATGAAGTTGGCAGAGATCGATAGGTGTGGCGCGGGTGCTGATATTTTGCACGTTTCAGGTTTTCTTCGAAACGTCTTGAAGATATCTGATGACTGACTGCTCTGGCTCTTCCCTTCTGGATTATTGAGTTTAAGGAGGGAACATTTTGCCATTGTTGCTTTATGAGTCATCCGCACAATCACTAAATCAACCAAAACCTGTTTTATGCTCACAAATGAGATGTAACAGTTAGCAAACAGGAACTTGAGATTGACTCATTTCTCACAGTTATGAGACAGTACCCAGAATATGCATTTCCCTTTTTTATTGGCTTTATTTCTCAGTGCTTTCAAGAAATTAAGCTCTTTTTGTTTTGGCCAAAACTTGGCACTTCCTGCCTGGTGTTTACTCATATCATTTGCGGTTCAAGTTGCAAATGAAAATATTTCCAAAGTTGACTGTGTTTAGATAGAAAATATGCTGAAAATATGCTGTCCGGGTGCGCTTTTGCATGCCGCAGCGGAAGAAACTGCCAGGCAAATAAGGGCTTTGTCTTATAAAGTATTCATTGTCACCTGGTAACGGCTGCCGTTTATCATTTCACCTGAAATTACAATGAAAACTGATACCTTATCAGAGGGACAAGCACATAGAGAGCAGGCAAAGATGAATGAAGAAGAGAAGGAGGGAAAAAGGGAGGGAGAAGAAGGGAACGGGGGATGGGATGTGTAGGGTTTTCTTTCTTTTTTTTACCCTTCCTCATAATATACAACCAACTGTTCCGAGGATAAGGTTACTTCACCATGTGAGCACTGTTCAATACTGATGTTTTTTATTATGAGGAAACTTTAAAATATGCAATAAAATGTAACTGATACAACCTTTTTTTTTTCTTTTATATACCCATCCTTGTTTTACACGTGAACTTGCTGGTATGCTTTTTTTTTTTTTTGCAATATTCCGCAAACTTCCTGTTTTCAGTAAATAACGCTCATAAAATGAACTGTGATAGTCAAATGCGCAGTAGGTCAGAGAGGGTCTTTCCCACAACGTGAGATAAACAAAAACCAGAACACTTTGTTCATTTTAAAACAGGCGTGCTGTTATCATCAGAATCGCATGCAAAAATGTCCGACTGATATATCTAATGAGCTTGATATTTTCTCTGAGCCTTTGAGTTTTCCCTCCCTCCTCATTTTCATGGCATCGTGGAAGGCTCCTCCCCGAGAGACTTGAAAGGCTAGAAGAGCCCAAAGATGGGAAGGCCAGCCCACTAAGGGGAGGAAAAAAGTGTGCTCAGGTTCCTCCACTGCTGTAATTTCCTATCTGCCTATTCAGACATCGCCAACTGCTTGGTGTGTGTGCGTGTGTACAGGAGCAGAACCGTAGACCGAGAGAGGGAGAGAGAGAGAGAGAGAGATAGAGAGAGAGAAAGGCAGGAGGAGCAGTCGAGGAAGGGGCCGGCTCTGTATTCTCTCACCTACCCCCCGTCAAACCACAGGAGGGAGGGGCCAAGCCAAGCTGCCAATCAACCTCACTCGTGGCAGCCGGCATTATCTCTGCTACAAACTATTGACAGATTACATGTCAAGGAGTTTAGTACATGATTGAGAGCGAAAAAGGCGTTTATTGTCAACTTCTTTTAGTTTTCCTTTTCTCACAGACCAGCTTACATCTGATGATTTTCAAACAGAGTTCAGTAATATTATGAAAGTTACATGCTTGACAGGATTTAACTTCGACTACCCTGAATATGGTAAGTGACCCTCCTCTTTAACCTTTCTGTGTGTGAGAGCGTGTGTCCATAAGTGAGTGTTTTAATATAAAATATGTCCTGAACAGGGAAGTTGTTTGAAGTGCCGCATATCGTCGCTGAGAGTTTACTGTACCTTTATTTATAACTGTGCGACAAGCCCTAAGAAGATGGCAGTGTTTAATACGATCACTCTGTCCCCGAGTCCCGTGTTTTCTTTTTTTTTTACTTTACTCGTGCCTCTCAAGAGGGGAAGAATTTAAGTAGACTACTTTCATTTTAAACCTGGAAGTAGTCAAGTTTATTTGTTGTTTAGACACAGTGTATCACTCTTACCTACAGGCATTCGGTGATGTTTGAAACTCATATATCTGTGTTTATTAAAGCAGTCTGGTTTGTCTGAGTTCAGGGGATTTTTTTTTTTTTTTGTTGATGCTGATAAAACTTTATATAAGCACCAATGTGGCATAAACATACATAGGCATGTAAAAATATTAGTGAAGTGACTGGTGTGGCCTAGGGGTTTGTTGCCAAGGGGACTGAGAGTAAACAAAATGCTGTAGTAACGTTGTTTTGACACATGTAAGGGCACACAGAACAAATGATATCCGTCTCCGTTTTCCTTGATCCTCCATTTAGGGATATTATGAAATTGATATCAGTCATACTGTCCCATCCTATTTCCTAATTTCATCACCAAATTATTTGGCTTTTGGAGCTTTAGATATGGCAAAAAACAAAACAAAAAAAATTAAAATCTGAAATATGTTCCTGAAATAAATCCAGCTGTTCTAACATAGTTAGTTTGTGTGGTTTGAGTTTGTTGGATTTCTATTTTAGTTTAGTCTTAAATAGAGTTTCTGGAAAATTAAACTGTTTTTTAATAGTTTTAATTTAGGCCAGAATAGTAGTGTTTATTCACACACTTGTTTGCTTGGCTTCGATGTTTTTCACTCGATGCTGTTTAGGTTTCAGACGTCACTTTGACACTTATTTGATTATATATTGTGGTGTGTAACTGTTGTATGTTTATTTATTTAAAAATATAAATATTTTATATTAAATTAAAAACATAGTTTTGCATGTTCCAAAATGTATATATTTTTTAGGACTGGTTGTTTAACTAGGCAATAACCACAACAGTTTTTTTTATCTTGGAAAATAAATACACACATACATCAGTTAATTTTGCCTGTGCCAAAAGTCGGTTTTTGTCATAAATGAAAAATTCAATTAATAATTTTATCGAGATTTATAATGCAATATCTTCATGTCTTGTTGCCCTCAGGCAAGATTTTTTTTTTCTTGACACTAATGAACATTGTTTGTTCTAAATGATAAAAGGTGAAAGATAAAATTAAAGTGAAAATAAATGCCATTGTGGCTTCTTTTAAAGAGCATCTCCTGAACTTTAAGAATGTGTTTCAGATTAGTTGCGTCATATTTATCAGAAACATTTTTTTTTATTTACAGGATCAGAATTTGCTTTGTGTTTTATTATTTTTTTCTAACTGAGACACACCCAAGATTTTATTTTAAATCATTGTCATTTTGCTGCATGCCCTCTGTTCAGATGACTGGAGTTATTTTATTACTCCAGTAGTTTTTTTTTTTGTTTTTTTTTCTGTGCGAGTGAAAGCAGTTTTAGCCTCTGTCCACTCTGAGCACCTTTACCACTCATCTGCAAAATAGGATCAAATGAGGAGGAAAAAACAACCCAAGGTCTGCAGCCCTCAATAACCTTTATCACAATTTAGCAACAACCGAATCAATTTGATGTCTTAAGCAATAAAAAAGGCTGTTGCTGTCCTAATTCTGCAGCTCTTTGGATGACAGTAAATTTACATTTTTTAATTAAACTAGCTGGAATTTTTATGAGGGGGCTGGGCTATGCTAATGGGAATGTTGTGTGCCGCAGATTAACAGAGTTTTGAAGTACATTTGGAAGGGGGGACATTAAAGGGGGAGAGGATGCTAGGCATCACATTTAACCCCTTTTATGCTTATTTTTCCTGAGGGACCCCTGGCACACCCAACCGCTGAGAGAGGCAAGAGCGCTCTTTAGTGAAGGGGTGATCAGTGTTGCCATGTCAACTCATGCATATTCTTTAAATTCTAATCTATAATTGATGACACGCACAAATGACACAGAAGAAAGGTGAGCTCTTTTTAGCATTTTGAACATTGTGAGATTTGAAACAAAATGTTTTTTTTTATTCATTTATAGTTTTTTTACATATTAAAATATGGCAAAATACATTTACTAAATGATTTATATGTAGCTGTATTTATATAAATGTTAGGGTTATTCATGTATCTCATACATTTAGTTTCTCACAAAAATTCTCAATTTAATTATCAAAGGTAATATATAAAAATAGTGTAGTTTATTATTTATAATAATCAGTACATTTTGATGTAGGTTTAACTCCTATAGTAGATGTTCTTGTATTTACTGGTTTCATTTGAGGTATTTCTGTGAATGAGAAAGGTTAGCAAAGACAGAGAGAGGGCGACTGAGTCTAGCGTGTGTTTCCTGATCAGTCACCGGCTCCCCCACCATCAAAATGAACTTTGTCATCCTAATACCCCAACAGTCCCCGAGCTCACAGTCGGGCAAACGATAACGGAGGCTAATACAGGAACGGATCAATCTCTAGGCATGTGAACGTGATGCTTATGAGGTCTCTCTTCTCCTCTCTTCTCCTCTCCTCTCCTCCTGTGCATTCATGCAGACACCAGACCCTAATTAAAACTTCAAAACCTTTCTGTCACTTATACACAGTAATGGTCTAATTGATACTGTGCTAGAAAAGGTTGTGGAATAATAAATTGATCTCAAATATGCATACTTTTATGTGCTTAAATGTGCAGTGAATGTAATTGTATAATTTAGCTGTGTATAGTATATAAAATTCTGTAATATATTTTATATATATATATATATATATATATATATATATTATTTACATAGGCTTATACTAGATAAGGTTTTCCCTATTAATGTAAACAAATACATGACAGTATTACGTCTTTGTGAATAAGCTGGAATATTGTTTTAGTAATGATACACTTTCCAAGAATGTAATTTCCCTGGCTGTAAGCAAATCCACTTATGAACATAAAGTTCAGGTGAGTTGCGGTGCCATTTTCAGTAAAACAAAAGTCAACTGTATAAAGAAGAAAAAAAAATGACTATCAAGGCACTGGTGCTTTGCAGGGCTTGTGGTTTAAGTTTTGCATCTCGCAAAAAAAGCTTCTCATAATGCTGCTATCTCACACTATCTACCTCACCTTTTGCAACAAATGTGCCACACGATTGAGAATTCTATGATCCATTTTCTCCCCCTCGGTGCAGAAACAACATGGAGTTTTCTTGTTTTGGCATGTATGGTTAGAAAAGTTATGGAAAGATCTTCCTCTGCTCGCAGGGCCTTGCAGAATGGCTTCATTTCACGTTTATGATCTTCCACATGAAATTCTAATTTCATGCAAAGTGGGGGAGACAAATAATCTGCGGCAGCTGATACGGCATATAAGAGGGGAAAAGAAGAATATGAAGAAGCAATTAGCACAGTGTGGAAGACTTTAGTCTGTTTGTCTGAAAGCTTGAGCTCCAATGGCCTCGAATGAAATTTGCATGCTCCGCTTATCGGCGCTCCCTTATTATGCTGTCTGAAAGGAAGATTAAGCCGGTACAAAATGTGGCGACTAATCCTTTTAAATGTGGCAGGGGTCTTTAAGGTGTGAACAACCCTGTAGGCAGGTTTCAGGCAGGGTTGTTAGAGAGGCTACCGTGACCCGCTCTTGACGGCTGAGTGCAGACGAGTTCCTTTAGTCTGGCAGGAGCGGAGAACGGCAGCTGGATTGCAGTTAAGGGACCGATTGGCCCGAGCTGATGGATGGTTTGTCTGTTGCGCTAGCAGTCTTTAGCTCCTTATCTCGGACCCAAACACACAGGTCACATGGGGTGGGGCTGGCGAAAAGATTAGAGCTGCGCTTTTCCGGTGGTCTTGTATCAAATCTCGACGGCTTGTGCATGTTGCATTCATCTGTTGAAGTTTATCGTGTGGATTTAGCAAGTTCCCAGTCATAAAAACTATTCACTTATTTATTTGTATTTATTTTTGATATTATTCTTGAAAGGCAATGCTCACTTTTTTTTTTACTCTCCCAATGATAAGCAAGGGAAATGAATGTCTTCCCTGTTGCCTTTTTTCCTCAGAGATTGTTTGCATTAGAGAGCCACAGAGCTGATATCCTGTCCTCTCTGGTAATTGACTGCAAACAGGGGTGCTTGCGTTCGAAGCCTCCCCTGCCGTGAATCCTCTGGTTGTGTGTGCTTTTGCCTGTGACATTCTATTCACTTGGGTCAGTAGCAGGCAGCAGCAGCAATAATTACAGTCTGTACATGATAAATCTGAAGCCCAGCTGTTGCGTTCTGTCACAGCCTACACACTAAACCGAGCGGAGAGAGAGAACAAGAGAGAGCAAAAGGGGGCTCGGGAGTTTGCTGTTTGACTGAATTTTTTTTTTTTTAACTCTGTAACTTGATAGGATTACATGGTTCTTGGACCCGCACCTGTTAAGAGGCTGTTAACAGAGCAGTTGGCGGTCTCATGGTTAGAGCTTAGAGCTTTTTTAGACTCTTCTGTGTGTCCACTTTTGGGGATTTCTGCCCTTACCAGAGGAGTTTTGGGACTCAAGGCTGTTCTGTCCCGGCTCCAGACTATTGTTAAGACTAAAAGGTGGGGGCTAAGATGTCTCTTTAGAGTTTGACCTAGTTCATACCCTTGGTCTGTATGAGATATCCACAGGTATGGATTTGACGTCATTAAATTGCTTCAGCTTGAATTCTAACAAGACATAGAGTTAATGAAAAAATGTTTGCTTCAAATTTTATTTTACTTATTTAATTATTAATTAATTTTTTTTCTTTGTTTTTTTTTATTTTGATGAAAAAGGGGAAACATTTTTAATTACTTTTATGAATATTTTATTTCTATTTTACACTCACGTAAAAATTGTCTTTGACAACAAAATGTTAAAGTTTATATATTGAAAATTTGTTCAAAAATAAAGTATATGTACACTTTCTGTATCTATAATTAAAATGATGAACTGCACTTGTGGTTACTTTGCTAAGAAACCTGTGTGATCTTGAAGGGAACTGACTTCATGCATTGACTAAAAATTACCTTGACAACAGTTGGCAAAAGTAATTTCAAAATTGTCTTAAAAAAGTGAAGTCAGCTCAGAGAAAATCTCTTGCATGATTTATTTGCTGATTCCATTTGGATGCAATGACATTCACAAATTGTAAGTGTCGAAATGGTCCAAACACTTTTCGCAGCCACTGTATATTTTTGGAACGACCAACTTACGAAATGAGTCAAACCGTGTGCAAGCTATGTGGCAAACAGGCCACCTGACACCAGGCTTGTGTGCTATTATTTGTGCAATTTTATGTCCATCTATTCATACACACTGAGTAATGAATGAAAGGGCATGTTGGGTTGTTGAAAGCAGCCTTCATTAAATAGTGTTCCAGCATGATTTAGATATTTTCCAACACTGCGCAGACCCCGACAAATGCCATGTTATGGCTTGCACAACCAGCAGAAATAGAATGAAAATACCTGTTCAAGTCTGCCCGGAGTTTTTTTGCAACTTTTTTTTTCCTTTTATACCTTAACATTATGCAATCTGTGGTGTAGATCCCTGGTATGTGTGGATTGCGTGAAAGCATAAGGCAGGTAGAGGAGAGATAGAGAATGCTAATGGCTTGTTTATTTTGCCTGTACGCTGCTATCCTTGAATACCATATTTGGATTTTGTTAGTCTCACTTACTGAGCCCAGACCCTTTCAGAGGGGTTCCAACACCTGTCCTGCCTATTGTGCCGGAATTTTCTATATTTGGCTTATAGTCAGACTTATTGGTTGGTACAAAGGGGCAACATTTGTCAAAGTCGAGAGAGAGAGAGAGAGAGAGACATTATGTTCTGTAGTGATTTGGAAGGCTGTAAAAAAAAATAAAAGGTCTCGAAATAAGTTATTTAAAAAAGGTATTTATAATAAAAAATTTTAAAAAGTCAGCAAAAAAAACTCATAGATATATATATTTTTTTTCTTTTTAACAAAATGTATAGATATATTTTTTATCTATAATTTTACAACATGTCTCTATAATTGTATTTTTGCAACGAACAGTAATCTTATCTTAGAATGGAGGAAAGAAATTTTAATAATCGTAATTCAGATGGATTTGATTGTCTTGATAAGTAATCAGAATATCATGATAAATAAGGGAACATTATGATTTTAAAACAGCCGAGCACTGATTGTTCTGAAAGTGTCATGTCCATTGGACGCCCATCTGAGCTTCTCTACAGAGTGAAATAACCCACCCGGCCCTTAATTGTTTGGAAATATTGGAGGCCCCTTTTCACCTGCGTGTGCGCTCCCTTCTCCCCTGATTCATTTCAGAGACCGTCCTCGGCTGCTGGAAAATGGCGTTAATTTTTTTATTACCTGTTTGACTCTCCAGCCTTATTACTGTAGCCCCTTAATGTTCTCCGTAACCGTGGAAACCAGATGAATAAACGTCCGCAAAAGAAAATGAGATGATTAAACAGGTCATCCTTGCAAAACAAATTCGCTTGGTCGAGCGCAATTTGTGTACCAAGCGCCTGTCTTAACAGTTTGCTAACAAGGGGATTGTTTGCAAGGGTAACGGGAAGAGAGAAAAATCAAGGGAATAATGATAAACTAGCTCTGAACATGAAATAATCTGTTTAGAAAAAAAACATAAAATATTATACTTGGGGAAAAATAAAGCAACTTAATTGTAATGCGTCAGCTTAAAAGCCTGTGTATGTGTGTGTGAATCTCTATGAGTTAGTCTGTCTTTGACATCTTTTTGCCCGTAGAAGGAATGTGTTTAATGTTCACAAACATGCACATTTGGCTCAAGCACACACATTACAAATCCTGCAGTATTTGAATAGTTATCTCCTATTTAAGGTATAGACTATACATTCTGGGAGGTATGTGGATAGTACGTGAAGACGGGGGACAAGATTCATGTCCCAACGGACTGTCTCATTTGGAACACCTCCTGGCTCTGTCTTCGGACCCTTTAAGTTTTAATGTTTTTTCCTCCACCCTTCCTCGCTTCCCTTCCTCGCATAGTGGACTTGTTTTGACCCCTTTTATGCATATTTAACAAGCAATATTTCATCTCGCTATGATGGTTTGGTCGCTCTCATCCCTGTAAATAAGAGACTAGCCTTTGCCGATTTAGATATGTAAAGATAGGGCAGAATCCAAGGCTTGAATTAAAGCTGTGTCTGTGTTCGCAGCGAGACCGCTAATGACAAACGGTGGCCATGCAGTGGTGATGTTGTTTATGGAAGTACGCCACTCAAGGGTGTTGGCTGTTTACACTGAAGCGCCACTTTCCCTCATTCTTAAAAAATAAGCCCTCCCCCAATCGTCTATTGCATTTAATTCCCCCCTCCCGAGTCAAGGGGGTGTGGGTTGGTACTGGATTTGAGGTCTCTCGGGGCGAGAGCATGGCACATTTTGAGAGAGTGCTGCTGCCCCAGCACTGGGGTGTGTGTGGCAGAAACTGAAAAGCACTCGTGCATTATTGATGTTTTAATTTGTGCAAATGCCCGAGTCTTTGTTAAGTGATTATAGAGCTGTAGAGATAAGAGACAGGTACTTTGGGCAGAAACAAGAGCTGGTGCCCACTTTGTTGGCCTAGTTTAGGTGAATTGCTCGGCAAGGTTCAGTGCAAAAATGTCAACGTGTCAAAGATTATTAAAAAAAAAAAAAAAAAGGAAAAAAAAAAAAAACCTGTTGATCTTTTGTACTTTTTTCTCAACTACACCTCTCCCATTTATGGTACAGTTTTATAGGTCTTTTACATCCCTTATCAAAAATTATTTGATGTAAATATAATAGAACTGACCTGAAAAGCCCCATAAGCAAATATTGTGTGTGTCACGCCAGCAGCTGACCTTGGGAAAGAATGCAAAGTTATAATACCTCACGCTAGAACAACAAACCCATAAAATAATGCTACACAAAGTGAGCTGGTTTAGGTAAATAGGAGTGAAGGACTTCGCTTTTTTCAAACCTTGATTAACAGGAACATGAGATCATAAAGTTTTCCATGACGTGTCTCATTGCTGTTGTAACTGGCAGACGGTTTGTGCTGGCTCTATCATTGCTGTGCACAAATAGAGTGAATCAACAGGAAAAGTGAAATATTGTAATTATGCTGTCATGCAAAGCACATGCACAAGTGCAAAGTTGCAAATTTTTCACATGAAAATTATCACATCGTCAATAATGCTGGAGGGCGTTTGGTGTTTTTTTTTTTTTTTCGCTGTTTTTGTTTTCAGAAAAGGTGTGTGTGCCTGTGAATGAACAGAGTGATAGAAAGGCCATAATTGTACACTGTCGTTAAATGTATTCAAATATTTCAATTACCCTTTTAAAAGAAGGTATAATATCTTAAATATTTCGTGCATTGCAGATATTTATTTTTATGAGGGGGAATCTACTGTTGTGCACGTAGTTTACTTCTTTTGTTTTAAATGAAGGTAACTATTATTACGAAAGCTTGTGGTATAAATGCCTAGCTTAGAATGTTTAGAATGTATATACTAAAATGATAAATTAGATCAATCATTTAATTTCATAATTTTATATTGCATTATTTACAATATTATTTACATGCATGCATGTGTTTGTGTGGGTGGAGGTTTTGTCAGTTTTATCTAACTTCTGTTTTCACTGACATCACATATAGCACATGTTCCCACATACAGCCTTTCATCCTGTGGAAATGAATCAATGTGCAGTTTGCTCTCAACGGCCACAGCATGAATGAGGCTGAGAGAATCAAGCGCATGGCTGAAAGCTCTCGCAGCTTTAACAGAGAGACTGTCTTTCATCCTGACCCACACACTCTGACAGTCTTATAGACGCAGCGCTGGTGGCTACTTCCACTCACCGCGCTGGACAGACACTCGTCACGTCCCATTTGCACTGAAATCTGCATTAAACCTGTCTCATGAGGCCACTGGCGTGGTATGGGAAATGAAAAGGTATGATGTCTCAGGTGGGACGAGAGAAGGGAAGATGTTAGTTCTGAAATTTAGGGTTTCAGTTCGGTCTGTAATCTGACTCTACTTGAAAACAGAACGAAATGTCCTTCGAATTTAATAGGTATTTGAACCAATAGGGCTGAAATGAGTGCACCGTAATAGACTTTGTGATATTTGAAAACGGTATTTTGCAGAAGTAAAAGAAATCTCCCCTCCCCGGGGTGAAAGCTGAGCCTGCACAGGAAAGTGAGCCTCTATTTTAACGTGTTTCTCTGTGACAGATGACATTTAGCCCATCTATTGGATCACATGTCTCACATTATCTCTTATTTCACTAAACCCAGGCTTAATTAATAATTGATGCAAATGATATTATACCACTGATAGAGAAGAGATACATCAAGAATTATCCATGAATTTGAGTTTATTTCACGAATAACAGACTGGGTTCATATTAAATCAGCATAATAGAAAAAGGCTGTTTTTATGTAGAACATTTAGCATTTGCATATGAGATTTAGCCGCATTCTCCGTGCATGTTTGTTGGAAACTTGATTCACTTCTGGTAAGCAGCCTCTGTATATTCTCAGCCTGAAATGTATACTGTATGTGGTGTGCATGTTGAGGCAGTAAAGGTTTTATTTGGTTCCTGTGCACCTAGAATGTTCTCACTGGCTCACAAAGAGCAGCTATGTGCTGTAATTAACTTTTCGGCAGACTTATATCACTTTGCCTCTATTTTGTAATCAGCAAAGGTTTTCTCAGGTGAAAATACTGACATATCCCAATAATTAGAGACTGAAGTACACTTTTTATGATGTGCATATTTCCCAACCAGGAACTGGGCGATAGAGGGCTAAAAGAGAGAGAAAAGATAGAGAGAAAACAGCTCACATGTTTTGGCAAGTTGTTTTACATGTCAACAATTTTTTTTTCTGCCTCCTGTGTGCTTGGAAATTTGTTCTCTGTCAGTAGTGAGCCGCCATACAGAAGATGCATTAAAAGTGCCATAACTCGCATAACCCGGCCGGGCTAAAATCAATTGGAATGGATAGTTAAGCTGGCGCTAAAAATCAATGAGCAATTCATGTCCTTGATCATACTGTGTCATTTCTCTCAATGTTAGAGCTCAAAGCCTAGCAGAGCATGACCAGCCCTCCCTTTGCACATTACAATACATATATGCATATATATACATATATCCATAGTTCTTTATTTGTGTTCTACATTTTTGCATATTTCTGCATTTTGCAAGCCAAGTGCACGGTTGTGCTGGCCTCTGCCACACATAAGAAGAATATCCAGAGTAAGAGAAATCTTATCTGGACAATCTGGGCTGAACTGGATGAGTTGCTATCTCAATCAAACACTTAAAAATAGCTGAGGGTCAAATTTCAATGATCATAGTCTTCTTGGCCTCTCAAAATGTTGCAATCAATTTGCATGGCATACCGAGCAATGGGAAGGCTACTCGTCCGCAGGTCCCGTAATGGAGGGCTGGGGGCAGGGACATGGCCAGACAGATTAGGAAGATGAAAAGTCAGTGTTTCAAAATAGTAATTTTGTCCTTATTAATGCCATTAGTGTAACAGTCAGCATGCATCAAATCAAAGAAGGAGAGGAGTATCTCAGTCCCTTGTCTCGGCACTGTGACGGGACTGTGTCGAGAGTGATTTGAGCATTTTGTGTTGATGAGTGAGGGTTTATTCTCTCTAGTCTTCACTAAACAATGCAGCACAGCTTTAGGATACTTTTTTTTTCTTCTTCTTTTTTTCCCCCAGTAGCCTCAAAAGCCTCAAAGCTTCATAATATTTGTTTTATGTACAATTTGCAAAAAAAAAAAAATATATATATATATATTTATATTATATAAATATTTTTTTTATTTATTCATTGTTAGTCCACCTACATGCATCATAAAAATATAAAACTAAGCTTTTTTTTTTTTTTTTTTTAGATTTCGGGTTGACTGAACGTGAAATAATCTGAGATTACAGCACAAAATGATATCATTCACATCATCAGTTGTGTAATTATCATGCAAGAACGAGTACAAAATGAAGGGATGCGAATGGACACAGTCATCCACGACGGGTATGTGCTGCTGTTAATAACGCAGGCCTGTTATTGAACACAGTTGTGATAAAAGATGACTACAAATGACATTTCTGAGTCCAAGACCCGATGGAATCGATGTCTGTTAACAGGCTTGTGTCCACACGCTCATTTGAGAGAGAAACCTTCTTTGAGAGAAGTCACCTCCTCCCGTTCGGCATTTGGCATGCGGCTACAGATATTTTTCACCCCCTCCTTTTCTGTTGGTATAATTTGTTACGTGTTTGTGTAGCCTTTCAGAGAGAGCAGTTGTTTGGCACAACAGGTGTGGCTCTTGTGCCTTTTTTCTGACTAATGTAGCAAAGGGCACTCAGTCATAGGGTGAATGCTTCAGATTTAAAGCAAGGGCCTTCAAACCAGTTGTCTTCTTGGATAGAAAAAGCTGGTGAGTTGAATACACATAGGCAGTTGGCTCCCAGAGGTGAGATGTACTGGAGCAGCTGGGCTTTTTTTTCTTTTCTTTTTTTTTGCAGGGGAGGATATTTTTCCCCCTTGTTTCTAATAAAGCATAAATGAGTGTTTGTGGCAACTGAGGCGGAGCAGTGCACATGTCAGAACGGAGTGGTGCAGTTGTCTCTTCTAGAAGAGCCAGAGAACTTGCCAGGCCCTCATAAAACAAGTTATTGTGATTCTTAGCTGTGCGAACATATCCTTTTAAAATGGATATAAATAGCCATTTTACTTGTAATATGATAGATTTATAAATATAAACAGGACATTCTTTGAGTAAAGAATTTTGATTTTGTCCATCGAGAAGTGATTGTATGATGGAAAGTGGATGTAATACATCCCTAGTGGCCTCAGATGTCATCACATGAGGAAATTATATTTTGATTTGACTTCTTTACAATAACTGCAATTAAAGTATATTCTAATTAAAATTTTACATTTATATTATTTACGTTTTTGACGTTTTGATGTTCTTTAAGTATAACTCCAGTAGGTTAAGTACAAATTACTGTCTTTCTTTTTGAAAAGCACCTCTTGGTAGTTTCATATTTGCTGTCCCTCTCTTGCTTTCTCTCTCCTTTTTTCTCTCACTCACTCACACTCTCTCTCTCTCTCTCTCTCTCTCAATCCATCTGCATCATGTCGATCTGTCAGGCTGCCAGTGTCTGTTCCAATTAGATTCCACTTAATACACGTAACCTCGATTAACACGCAATCAAGCTCAGATAAATCACATCCTTTAAGTCTCCCCCTCCGCCTCGGTACCGTTGCTGTGCATCACCCTATTTTCTCTGCAAGTACATACACTGTTTCAGATTCTATAAAGCCAATTTGATACTAGCATCTTGGAAACCTTTTTTTTTTTTTTTTTTTTCAAGTTAGCTTCCTCAGTTAGCATCGAATATTTATCTTTCAGGGTAATATATTTTCAGTTTCAGGTTTAAAACCTGATTGACGTGAGACGCACACCAAACAGAAAATGTTTGGAGAATTATGTATGTGCGAGTAGATAATTCAAACCGTTTATGAGGCCAAAAAAAAAAGAGAAGAATTTAAATCAAACAAAAGAAATGTGTGAAACAAAACACCTAAGGCAATAGAAAGGCCTGCGCAGCACTCTAGAGTCTAGCTTTATGTCTTGTTTTATTAATCACGCTAAAAGTGCTAGCATTGACATGTTTAACAGATTAGAGTTTTAATAACAGGCTGGGTTAAAGTGCTGGCGCATCGGAGAAGATATCCTGTCTGACGCGAGCGGCCAGAGCGCCTCAACTGCACAGCTCTTGCCGATGATAAACAGGGGCCGGGTGGAGGCCTGGCCCCGTGGGGGCGAGCCGGAGGATTAGGACCTCACCTCCACATCACATACTGCCGAAGAGCTGCTCATTATTAACTTACACTACAGGGAGCTGCTGCCCTCGACCCAGCAGACTCACAACTCAGGCCGTAGCCCCTGAATGTAGTGAGATTATCGACGTATACATATAAATACCTGACTAGATTCGTAGAGGTGCCACATTGAAGCAGCGATTTGTTTCTCTAGGTTTAGATGGACAATGGCTGCTGGCCTGTGCTGGGTAAATAGAGCCGGGATTTAAAATAAATTAAGCTATGAGAAAGGCTCAGGTTGATCCTTTTCTTATCTCTAGTGCTGAGTTGTCAGCTCCAAGCCTTTTATGGGACTTTGGTAAAGCCCATGTGCACAGGAACAGGGACAAGATTCAGCATTCCTGAATTAGCATTCAGAAAAACAAGCTGTTTGTAAAAGGTAAATATGTCAAAGTTGTATAATTGTTGATAGAATATCTGACAAATAAGCAATACAACAGCCCATTTCTTTATAGAAAAAGCCCTGTCCCTTTAAAAAAAAGAAAAAAAAAGAAACTAGATTTCCCTCAAAGTTCAGATCATCTTTTTTTCTCTCTCCTCGTTCCCAGAGAGAAATAGGGAATAACGCTGATGAGTTTTAGCAGCTTCAGCCAGGCGATGGGCGAATATAATAAGTGTTTTCGCAGACGTCACCCGTGATTATCTCATCGAGGCATTTTGGGTGAATGTGGTGGATTTAGAGGCTCCTCTATTGTGCTGACATCATCACTCTTTAACAAGCTACATTAAATCACGGCTAAAATCATCCGAAACTCTTCTGAACAATGAGTGTCTGGGAAATTTAAAGGGAAAGGCTGGGGTTTAAACTTTTTTGTTTGTTTCTCGTGTTTTGTGTAGTATAGCATGTCATACATTGTAAAATGAGGGAATTGGGGCAAATTCTCTTTCTCATTAAATAATTGGATAAAGGGAAAACACTGTTTTTCTATGTATGTGCAGTCAGATGAACAATGAGGGGACAGTTCTCCAGTTCACTGTTTATGTTTCTGTCTTTATGCTGTTTTGTGTGTGTAATGAATGTGCCTTTGTGCTGTTATTTTGCAGCGTGTGGTGTCACTGCAAGATTTGAATGTAATCATATTTTATAATCTTTCTTTGGAATAACAATTATTTCTCAACACGCTATGTACCACAATCTTACAATAATACAATAGAAATTTGTTCAGTTGCCATATGTTTTGTTTTTTCACACCCATTTTTTAGGAACATAATTTTTATTTAAATAAAAGTCTTTATGTTTATTGATAACTTTTTAATTTATTTAATATTGCAAATTTTGGTGTTTTATATTGTTTTATTTGGTTATTTTATTTATGACTTGTATTGCACTGAGCATTGAAGGTACGCATTTATATTTTATATCTTAAAAATAATTTTTATATTAACATTGTATTAAACTTTTATACTTTATTTACAATTAACAGATGTCAATTCGCTATCTATATAATTCACTTTAATGCTTTCTATATATAGTATTCATCCTAAAAAATCTGCCCTGCAGCATAGCATAGATTTGCATGAGCAGAGAGGAAATCCAGTGAAAGACAGACAGGTTTTTTAGCTCTGTTAAGGTGGCCTGGTGGTCTTTGGCTCTCACTTGCTGTTCTGCTGGTGCAAGCGACCCCTCGTTAAGGAGGAGCGCAGGAGAGCGGAAGCAGTGGAGGTGCTGCAGAGCTGTTTAAAGAGGCTCAGCGTGGGCAGCGTGGAGCGAAGTGACAGAATTAGCTAAGCCCAAGTGAGCAGGGCTGGTAAAGAAGCACTGCTGGCGCTCTGAAGGATGTAGAACTGCTGCTCAACACCAGCCAGCCAACAGAGGCCCAGCGCCCCCCTCCTTCAGGGCCTTCCTCCATCACTGTCTCCTGATGTTGTAAATGAAAAGTCTAAAACATTTCTTTTTTCATGCATTTTTTGAAGCAGAACTGCATCTTTAATGAGGCAAAATGCTGATTTTTATCTGGAATTGATCAATAATTATCATTGCAAATATTTTTTTAACAAAATCTCAATGTAAAAGGTTGTAAAAATGTGTCTTATAATATTTATCCCCAAATTAGTAGTTTTCTTTTTGGGGCAAAACAAAGAGGACATGATTGAGGGTACAGGTCGACCTTAAATATCCCAGGCCTGGGTTTTATGTCCCAGTCAAGACATTCAAGACGGGAAACAGTTGCAGCTCCTTGGCCTGATTTTTTAAGTGTCACGAACCTTCTGAAATGAAACCCTGCAAATAAGTCTTTTCCAAAGTCACTTTCTCTCTGCATCATCACCAGTGAGGACAGCGCGAGAGGCGAGCAGCTGAAAGATAATATGTTTAGCGTGTAGACAACAGATCAAAGCTCATCCCAGTTAGTGAGTGTTTGCGGCTTTGTATTCGTGTGGTCAAGGAAAGTGAGGGCAAACAAAACAACGTGCCATGCGAGAGTCAGCACTTTGTGTGTGTGTGTGTGTGAGAATATTAGGGTTGAGTGGTGATGCTTGGGGACGTCCATAGCACCAGCGAGGGCCTGCTTTGATTTTGTCATTATTACGGGCCCTAGTTATTTGAGCAGGGCTGGGGGTGGATTCCATGGCCAGCCCACTAACTGTGTCTGCATGTCCTTAATTCCTGTTGATGTGCAGGCCTTGGGCACTGAGTGTGATGGAGAGGACGCGTCACCAGTGGAAATTATTGTTTGGCCTCTGAATATCACGTCGAAACTGCGGTAGTTGATGACTGCTTGTTTGGCCCCGTCCTAAAAGGCAAGAGACCCAGGTTGGGTCCATTAGTGCACACCATACTGTGAATTTATATTTAAATTCCAAGTGGTAGAGAAATGCAGTAAACTAATAACCTCGGGATGACACTGTGAATTTTAGTGAAAATGAATACAATACATTTGTAACATTGTTACTCACTGCAATGATTGTTTGATACAAGGACTGTTTGTTTCGGTTTGAGGCAGAATTTTTTGTTCCTGTTTAAAGCGTATTGTTTGGGTTAAAGATTTTTGTGCATATTCAGTTTTTCTTAGTAGGGAACAAGAAGTGAAAAGTCACAAAATGACTGATTTGCTAAACTTTCTTTGTACAGGCTTGTTATAACTTTAATGTCAAGAATTAAGTCTCTGATGTTGACCAAGGCTGAAATTATTTGATCAATAATATAGTTTAAAAACGTAATATTGTGAAGTTGTAATTTCAATTCAAAATAACTTTTTTATGTTAATATATTTAAAAATAGTATTTTTTAAGAATCATTCAACATAATTCACAATGAGCAGTTGCCTATTTGAAAGGTGAGGTCGACTAACTTTAATTTACAGTTATTTCTTTTTTAATTTTGCCAATGTTCCAACTTTTTTAAGTGTTAAAATAACTCTAATTTTAAAAATGCTTCTCAAGACCCTTCCTTTCTTATTCCATTGCATTCTGTCAAGCTCTTCTCATCTCATTTAAATGCCCCCTTAGAAAGGGTCAACCTGAAATCAATCTAATTATATAGAACGTCTGATTAGTTGACTAGTCGTACAAGCAACCCACCATCTTGTTAGTTTTGTAAGTTAGTCTTGGACATCTCTACCACTCCTTTAACACTGAACATGTTTATGATTAGAGAAAGACAGTGATAGAGAGAGAGAGAGAGAGAGAGAGAGACAGGGCAGGGAGAGAGAGATAGAGTGAAGTGAAAGAAAAAAACAATCTCATCAGGCGAGAGGCCGTTTGCTTAGCAAGAGCTGACAGTCTTTGTGTATGTAAATGAAGAATTTAGACTAATGGAGTTGAACCATTTCTAATTTTGTGATGGCAAGAGGATTTTGATTGAAAGTAATTAAGCAAGCTAGCTGTAAAATTAATTAAAGCAAAAGGAGGGGGGATTTTTATTGGATTGGATAGCGATATAGCTGCTGTCAGGCAGGGGGACAAATGGGGGTGACCTGGATTCTCTGCCCTCCCTCCTCCCACTTGAGACTTTTATGTCACTTTAATCTCCTTAGAGCGGCTGGTGTGCATTTGTTCGAAATAATCAAGGAAATATGGTCAGAAATTGTCAGCTTTCAGATCTAATTTACCTGACAGCCTCGCGAGTGTGTCCGTGTCGGTGCGTATGTCTGCGTGTGAGGTTTTTTTCCCGTCTCCCTCTTGTCCCTCTCTTCAGCTTTGTGGAAAATGCTTTTGACAGTTTTGAGATGTCTTGACTGCTTGTTGAAAAAAAAAAATGACAAGGAACTTGGTCAGGTTGAGATGAACCCTTCAGTGAGTCTTCGCATCAGGTCTGAGACTAACTTAGTGTGTATTAGTACTTGAAGTGTGCATTTTTAGGATGTTGACAGTGCTTCAGTCCATTTAAGCCATCTTTTCTATGAATGTTCAGACTGTGACATATTATTTTTACCAAAACGTAACCAAATATACATTACTGGAATGCAATGAAGATACTAATAATGATCAGTTAATCTGAATATTAGATTGGACTTTTTGACCTTTTGAGACACAAATACAGAGAAAGACAATAGCTGTTAGAATCTAAACCTAAGTTTTCTCAAATCATTTTAAATTATGCACATTTTATCTGTATTTATATATATATATATATATATATATATATATATAATAGCAGTACAAGATAAGATCAATTCTCTCAAGCAGGGTGGCATCTGTAGGCCTTGTCCCACCTGAACCCAAAAAAGACCTCTTCATTATGGGCCGTCATGCGGAGTAACAGCCTTGAGGAAGATCGCGGAAAAGAGGGGTGGAGGTGAAAAGCTAGAATAGGGTCCCAGTGAGGCTGGGGTATGGACCGGTGCCCAGGGGCGTCGTAGTTGGGTGAAAAGTGGGACTAGATTACCAGGGCCCCAACTGGGGGGAGGGCCCCTGAGGAGTG
>JAUCMS010000050.1:6195946-6239496 GCA_032357445.1 Enteromius radiatus | reverse complement strand
GCTCTAAAGGTTTTTTTTTTTTTTTTTTTTTGTCACAACCCTACACACAGCAATGAATTTTACATATTGTGAAATATGGGATATTGTGAACTTTTTTATGGAAATTAATATTATTTAATTCTTTAATAATAATAAAATATATATTTTATAAAAATATATATTTTTCTAGTTTAGGTATGTTTAATTATGTTGTCTATTAATTGTTTTTTTATACATGTCATCTCTATAAAATGTTTTATATTTATTTTATTAAATAAAATGTTTTATTTAAATGTTTTTTTTATTTGATAAATAATATATTTTTAGATTTAATTATTTAATTCAGTAATCACACACTGATATGTTGATAGATGTTTTTGTGAGTGCCGTCTTTATGCTATTATTATATAATTTTTCTTGTTTTTAAATCTTTTTCACATTTATTGTATAATAAATCCACTGTTCTAAAGGTGTGGAAAATATGTACATTACCGTGACCCTGGTTTGTGTGCTTATTTGTGTAAGTGCGTCACATTTAGGCAACAGATCATTTTAATTAGAAGATGCATTGATTGACATGATGGCTCTGGGCACAGAGAGAGATATCCAACAAATACTGTGGTCATGGTGACCTCATTAAAAACAAACATAAAGCTTAATTTGAAAAGAAAAATGGGAGCAGGCACATTTCAGATATCTAAAAACCATTATCATTGTCCTACATTTGTCCACAAAATGTTTAAAAATAAATGTAAAAAATGATGAATTTATTCTCATTTACATATAAATATAATGTAAAAAATATAATATATTAATTACTATCTAAATATAATAGACATTTTTTTTTATTATTAACAACTGTCAATTCACACGTTAAGAAAAAAACCCTAACGTGTATGTGCGGCCAGATATCTCTCTGTATTGATATATGCTGTTGTGAGCATCAAGTCAAGCAGAAATAGCTTTTCAGTAGGAAGTTGTAGTTTATGATCAGTCCAGTGTAAACAAATTGCTGCTGGTGGCTGGACTCAGACATAGCCTATTATTCACTGTGGGAATGTTTGGTTTGAAACACAAGCGTGTTATTGTTGCCACATTGATAAGAGAGAAGAGGCGAGCTGCTGGGGTGGCAAATATTGAAATCACTCTCAAAACTGCCATCCTTTCTTCTAACCCACAGCTGACAGGGAAGAGCAATCGTATTAGTATCTGTCATTTCCTTAACATCAAGTGGTTTTAACACAGTGTTTACAGCTTATTAATGTAACATTTAAAAACACGATCAATGAAGCCTCTGTGGTGTTCATTTGTCAGGAACTATAGCTGTCAAGTGACTTATACACCTACGATTGTACAGTATACCGAACTGCGCTTTTGTGCCGTCACAGCTCAAATCCACCGCTGTTGAGTGGGAGCTAAAGAGAATGGTGTAATTACTGTCTCTGAATTCATATAGTGATACATAAAATAGTATTTATCCAGTCTCCTGGGCTAGAGAAATGTGTTTGCCCAATAGACAGTGGGAGTTGTGACTTTAGCACCTTCTTTGTCTCCTGCTTCACTAATTGTAACATAATATGTTTTTTCTACCTAAAGTACCTAAACATGTTATATATCTTTTGGATACATCATAACATGCATCATGAAATACCATGTTTTTTGTCATACGGCCTTCTCCTACTTTACCATGGTACCACAACAGTACTTTTTTGCGTAAGGCTGGTAATCTGATTCAGAAGGAAAGCATTCAGCGTAACAGAAACGTTAACGTAAATGTCCTTCGTTTTTCCCCCCATAGCACCCAGACCCCCCCCCCCAACCCTCCACCCGTCCTCTCCTCAAACACACCCACGCGCAAATAAACATAAAAAGCTAATTTGTTAGCTACCTCATTTCAGAGGCCCGGGCGCGGGATATTGTGTACGAAAAGTAATGCTTTGTCAAACGTTGACACGTGTCGCAAACATGGAGCCCTTAGCAGAGCATTTATAAAGAGCGCAGGCGGCCAGGACTGTCAGCACATGAGGAGGAGAAGAGAAGCTTTGAAATGAGATTAGCCTGCTGCTCAGCTTCTGTACTCCTCAACCTAATAGTAGATGTGTCTCCAAAACATACACTCATACATAGACACTTAACATGCTAAAGTACAGACGGCTCATACTATAGCAAATTGTACTGTGTTTTCTTTTTGTTTAAATTGCTAAGCGCAGTTTTCCTATTGAAACATGAAGTTTGGGAAGGACAAGTTCAAGGGCTTTTTTTTTTTGCTTTTTTTATACTGTATACAGTACATACAGTAGCTTAAAATCTACTCTTACCTAATTGTCATGTATCATAATTTGCTAATTGCTGTTACCTGGCAAAAGCGGTTGGTATTAGGGGTGGGCCACTGTCATTATAGAGAGATTTGATTGGACAGAAACTTATAGTGCAAGGTGTAAATATTAGTGCTTACCTACAGTATGAACTACTATTTCCATTTTATATTTAGCCAGGATGCATTAAATTCATCAAAAGCAATAGTAAAGACATTTCTAATTAATTTCCAGTTTTAAAAAAGTATTATGCAAAATATTAAGCAGGACAACTGTTTTCAGCATTCGTATATTAATAGGAAATGTTACTTGAGCACCAATCAGCGTTATAATTATTAAAATGATTTCTAAACTATCAAATAACACTGAAGACTGGCTGCTGAAAAATCAGCTTTGCTATCATATGAATGAAAAATATTTTAAAATGTATTAAAAAAAATTAATAATATAAAATAATAAATTCCCAACATTTATTATTGAGCGTAAAGCATTGAGCACAAAGACTTTTTTCAAAAAATCTTTTAAATGGCAGTGTGAATATATTATATATGAATATATATTTAATTATTACTTTTCTTTACAATTATTAAGTGATTCATCAACTTTCAGGAGTACACTGGGTTTTAGATGTTAGCCTGGTCTAAACATATCTCTAGATCTCTAAATACACGGCCTAAAATCAATAAAATTCCAATTTGATTTTCATGATGTCTTTAAAATTGGCCTAAAATGTTTGAACAGCATCAACGAAATGAAACGAAGGAAATTAAGTCGCTCCAAAACTCTTGTTAAAAATAATAGCGCACCTGTTATACGTGCAGGGCGTGACGTAGGTAATGTAACCGTGTTTGTGACAAAGCTGGCGTTACGAAACGGATTAGAATGTCAGCGTTAGGCCCGGGACTGTTTGTAGAGTGGCTGATGGATAGTGTTGGTCCGGTGCCACACACCTGCCTGTGCCTCCTTACACACACACACATGCAAACACACTGGCGTTTGCCTCCCCGGTGACACCCGTCTGCCACGTGTATGTGTGTACCGCTGAGGTGTGGACTCCTGTCAGGACCTCTTATTATTTCCCAACAATCTCTCTCACCTTGGACATGCCCCCATCCATCCATCCATCCATCCCTCCCTCGCTCTTCCCTCGAGGGTGGGGTGTCAATGGCAGACCGTCCTGGGCAAAAATAAATAATGAACATAAAATTGGGAAACAAAGCGCTGGCGCTCCTTAATACGCAAACACCTCCAATATGCTGATGTTTTTCTTTTGCACATTGTGTTTTCTAAATTGCCTTTGACTGCGTGCATCGGTAATGAAACTTTATGTCCTTGCAGAAAGGACAGCTAGTCCGATTCGGTTAGGCCTGGGACCATCTTCTCATGCTGGCTTTTGCGCAACGTTTTTTTAATACCCCGGCTTATGAATAAATGAAGCCCGGGTGCTGGGTTTTTTTTCTCCATATTTGTGTAAATTGCTTTAAAAGCATTTTATCATGTCATAAAAAAGTGCAATTGATCTGGAGTGCTCGGCCCACTGGACAGCTGTGTATTTTGTTAATGGCCACTTTGCTCCAAGCGGCTTATTAAAAAATTTATATATAAATGCTAAAATTGCATAAATTATTTAAACACAAAGTAAGCATTTTTTGTTTTGGTCTGGGGGGCATTGAAGAGTAGATTGAGTTTACTATCACCCGTTATTGAGTCATATGCCTGTACAGATGCATATATATCACACGCGCACACACACAAACACACGCTCGCACACAGAGGCGCAAAAAAAGTATATTTTTTGATGACTTAGTTTCAGCAACCATGGAATGTCACCCATATCCTGGTTGATTGTACTTTCGAATTTTATGATGTTTTTCATTGATTTGTTTCCCCGGCGCAGCTGCCGACCTCTATTGAGGGACGAACGTAATCAGCACTGACGCAAATTAGATGGTTATTCGTTTCGAAAATTGACAGAAAAACAATAAAAAAGATGAAATGCTCCCAAATCAATAGATATAATGAAATTCAAATAATCTGAGAGATGAGGTCTCCATGGCAACTGATAATGTGGAAAAGAAAACAATTTAATAAAGGACAGGCACGCTTTGAAAACAGATTGGGGGGGGTAGCTATATAGCGGCGAGAGGGGAGCAGATGAGAGGAGGGCAGGAGGAGGGGGGCAGCAGCGACAGAGGGGAAAGAGAGAGAGAGAGAGAGAGAGGGAAAAAGACGGAGAGCGGATGTTTGTGGCGGCTGAACAGGCAGGTTGGTCGCTTGTTTCCCCCCGTGTGAAGGATCTGTGTCAATCCCAAGGACGGCAGAATAATTAGAAAAGCTTTCATGCCAGAAAGTGCAGATTCAGGTTTTAATACACAAAATTATTTCAGGGGCAGTGAATCGGAAAGCCATTTGTTGGTGACCTTCCTGAGGGGCCCCCTGGTACAGGGCAAGATGGAGGCAGTGTGGCAGGGCAAGCTGAGTTATGGCATATTTGTGTTTTTATAGTGGCTGAGGGAATGGAGATGGGGAGGAGGGCAGGGGGCTGTCAGAGAAGGGGGGGGGGGGACGTGCCGTGGGGCTGTGATGGGGGCTGTGTGTGTGTGTGTGTTGCTGTAGGGTCGGGGTTGCTGATGCTAGAAAGAGAGAGAGAGAGAGAAGGAGAGACTTGCAGATCTGGCTGTATTTACAGATCAGTTGTCAGAAAAGCCATTTAGAGGGAACACGTACGTCCCAGCGCAATGACAGCAGAAGTGCCTGTTAAAAAGGAAAAGACAAGAAAAACAGACACTGACGGAGAGAGAGCAAGTGCCGTGATCTGAGGTCATCGACTAAATAACTTGCTTTTCTATTAAATACAGTCAGAAGATACTTACACCGCTTTGCTTTTGGAAATAAAGCTATGGGCCTCTATCCACAAGATTACCTCTAACCTTTTTATGTGTGCTAAAATTAGTTACATCTTTTTTGTTTTTTTTTTAGAAACTTTGCAACTACATGCTTATTGTCATTTTACAGTGACTTTGAACGTGGCTCATCCAGTCAGAACTAACTGTTTTGTAAAACACATTTCAAGTTTGGATATTTTCTGTCATCATTTTTTTAATTAGGCTACAAACCAAAACATATCATGATAGCTGTGCAAAAAGTGACAGAAACTTGTTAAACCTGTCTCAGTCAGTGTTTTGTTTGAAGTATTAAGTTTGTTGAATTTTGCTCAAACACTGTCGATTTTCTTTCGTGCTAATGCTATTAGCTGTTGGTCCAGGATAACATGTCCGGCTTTTTTTTAATCATTCGTTTCACAGCTGCAAACAAATTAAGCCACATTGAGTCTTTTATATCCTTTCATAGAGAAGCATAATTTGATGTAAAACATTACTCAATACATTGTAAAACATAATGATTAAGGCATTTGACTTGGTTAGCATTATACTAATGTCAGTGGAAAAGGAAAGTCATTTCATAGGGAGTGATTAAAGTTTACAAAGATGCTTGTTTTAAAATAATGACATGCAAAGTAAATAATGCAATGCGAAAGCATATACAGTATGGTCAATTCTGATTTTGTGTCAACTTTAACAGCACTGGACACGTTTCCATATTCAGCAGTGTTGATCAATCAATCTTTTCATGAATGAATTGAGAGGCAACACACGGCACCTCTAATCTGTATAGAGGAGGGTTTGAGTATCCCTAACACACATACACACACATGGCTCATCCTCCCATTTGAGTCCAGTAGCAGGTCCCTGCTCTCATTCCACATTATTTCCCCTGTTCCGTCGACACACCTCGTATTTAAAGAATGATTGTTTTTTAGCTCACCCTTGAAACCTTCCACTTACCATAATGTGCAGTTTGAGGCTGTCCGGCCCGTGATATTAATTTGAGGCTTAGTCTCAAATTCTTCTATCTGAGTGACTCGTCTCAGGGAGAGAGAGAGGGCTGTCATTAGAAGTGACAGAGGGTCCGGGCGGGCAACAGCCCCAGCATTAATACTGCAATGTGAAAAGTGTCCCACAAGTAGGAGCAAAACTTGAAATTCCTCGCTGAAGAATAGCCCAAAGCCGTCAAATCTGGCAGACTTGTGTCAATTACTCAGAGAACAATTTTTTCCCCCTCCTTTCTGTCACCTTTCTTTTTATATATTTATATTTTTAGATTTGAAAAATATATATACATATAAATGTGTATTTATTATTTTATATGTATTAGTGTCAAAAAAAATGTAATTGCTATTAAGAATAATGATTGTTTTCCAACAGGTTTCCCTGCTGTTGGGTTAGTTGAACAGATAGACCCGCCCCAAACTCATGCCATTGGTTGAGCTAATCAGGCTGTGTTGTAGTCTCAAAAAAAGTAAAAGAAAGTGATTTCTGCTTTAAAGATACGAGTGTGTATCCAGTTTCAATGGACTGAGAGGAGTATGTGGTACATTATTACTGTTAGCTGCAGGCACTCTCTCTCTCTCTCTCTACGGGTCTCACTTTAACGGCCTGAGCTCACTGTGACTTCCAATGACTGACCAGTCTAACTTTCTCCGCTCCGTCTCGCTCAGCCTCGTACCGTGGGAGATCGGCTTAAGTGGCCCTTTTTCTCTTGCTCTCTATCTTTCTTTCTTTCCATCTCACTCTCCTGGGCCTGTTTTTCCACAGTGGCTGTGGGGAGCAGAGGGTGTTGAAGGACCCCTACTGGTAAAGTGGGTAAACACGCGCAGCCCTGACATCTGTGCTGCGAGAGAGAGCGAGTGAGAGAGGGAGAGAGAGAGGGAGAGGAGAAGGGTAGAGTGAGAGAGGGCGAGTGCAGCCCAGCCGTAAAGGCGCACAGGGAGAGAAGAGAAAAATGCCTTGCTTTGTGGAGAGAATTCCTCCAAAGCAGCAGGGAGAGGTGAGACAGAGAGAGGAGGGCTGTCTCCTGCCAGGTAAGACCTGCGCCAGGCGCCACACACACACACACACACGCACACACACACACACACACATACAGAGAGAGAGAGTGAGAGTGAGAGATGCTGGTGGCTTGAGCACGCTGTGGATGGGGTGGGCGTGAGGGTGTAGAATGACAAAGGCACTCATTACTTTCACTGTGTGTTTTGGTAAAGTAATACCTCACTATGATGTGATGACTGAATGGAAATATGAAGTTGAGGAGTGATCTTTATTTTTAGGTGTACAAGTTGTTTGTGCTTATTTAGCTTCACGAAAGCTAAAACAATTAGTTAAATTATTAAATTGTTTGTTTTCAGTTTCAAACAAAAATAACTACTTATTACATTTATTATTAAGAACTAAATGTATGCTTTTTGTTTTGTAGTTTTCCATCTTTTAAAAACTTCACAAAAGCAAATATTTCTTTATTGATCAACTGATTCAAATTTTATGCAGGATTAAAAACAAAAATGCATTTCTTTTGTAGTTTTTGTTTTAGCTTTTAGACCTTCACAAAGCATTTTTGTATCTGTTTAAACTGCTTGCTTTGATTATTAAAATTTTACGGAAAATTTTAAATAATATTTATGCTTTTTTTCTGTACTTTTCTAAGTTTTCCTAAAAATTTTTTAACATGAATTGAATTTGAATTTATTAATTACCTAATGCTGAATTGAATCCTTAACAATTATACAATTCTTTCTGTAAAATTAAGCATTAGATTATTTATAATAATAACAACAGCTTTCACACGTACACTCCACAGGTTTGAAATATAAAGTTCTTAAAACAGATTCATTTAATATTCTTAAGTAAGTGAGTCAAATGTTTAGTCTCCTGTAATTTTTGTTTATATTGGATGTGGATTAGTCACTGTGTACTTTTTCTCTCAAATTGCTGTACTTAATTACTAGCAAGGCCTCAGCTAGTGATTGCTCAGAATTTCTCAGTTAGATGACAAGTGGTATTATTTGCCCAGCTAAGCGAGTGACTGCCAGTATCGAGCGTGCTCTCACGCGCTTGTTTAGATACAGCTGTTCTGTAAACTGGAGGATTTTCCACAGGGCTTCTGTTTGGAAGATGCGCTCTGTTCCAGCGTTCAATTAGATCTTCCCCTTTTTGTTAAATAAATACGGTGTCTTTAAATCTAAACACACATTTGCATGGAGCTCAGTGCACTGCCAAGGATGCAATGTGCTGTTTCGGGCCTACTGCAGGCCTGAAAAGTGAGGCAGAGAAAGAGAGAGAGAGAGGAAGGAAGTTTGTCTCTTTTCCACCCTCTTGTTGATTTGTTTCTATTGCTGATGGAATTGAGCCCTCAGTGAAAGGTGAGGTCACAATTGAATTTGGCTTGCGTTTCCGTGGTGATCTGGCAATGGTTCCGATGTCCCAGCGGATTGGTTTGTTTGTTTGTGCGATAGCGAGTCTGTGTGTGTGTGTGTGTTTCCGTGCATAAACACGGGCACGGGAGATTTTACTGAGCAGATATTTCCCCTCTGTTTTCACTCTGAGCTGGGGGAGATTGATGACTGAATTGTTGAGTACATGTTAACAGTAACTGCTGATTTATTGAGATACTTAGAGTAAGTGAGGGTGCACCAACTAAGAGGGGAAGAAAAAGATATAGGCCTTTTAAGTTAATGCAGAAATAGAGCCTTTTTAAGTAATAATTGTGATTACTGGGCGGGGGGCAGGGAGGGATGTGCGGGCGTTCAGCCAGAGGATAGGTGTATTTGAGCACGCTGTGAAGGAAATGCATTTCACACACTGAGGAAAGGTATAGCATGGAATTGTATTGAATTTATAAGGACTTTAATTGGAAGTTCTTGGTTGTTTTTCAAGGCTTGACTTTATGTCTTTAAGTGTACCTTCCTGCAGATATCCTAATCCAATTCCATGTCATTTTAAAGGAATCAGCTTTTTTATTCATTTATACCTCTGTCTCTTGGGATTATTCATCAACAGTTAGCCAGAAGTAATCCCTCCAGTTTGATATTTTTCTTTCCCTCCATTTCAGCCCATCATTGAAACTTTTGCTTTGAGGGGGGAAAATGGTCTTGTGTTTTTTTTCGCTACCTTTTAGGCTGAGTGAAATGTTTCCCCAGTTTGCTCAGGGATGACTTTATTTCTTAGCAGGGATTTAAACATACTCAGTGCCCCCATAAATACAACCTTCCCCAACAGCATGTCGGCCGTAACTCATTCTCTAACTCTCTCGCTAACTAAACTCATATTGCAGAGAGAGCTTTGTTTGTCTTTGTTTCAGCTCGATCAGATCCATCACGTCGACAGCTGCCTCTTTCAGATCTCTCGCTCGCCCTCATCAGAGTCTTTTTTTTCCAGCCATAGAGTTCTGACAATCAGAATATAGATGAAATTGTGATAGCGTGCTTTGCTGGTGGCACTTGTTGATTTTCATGCATTTTTTAAGCTGCTTTTTTTGGTCAGCTTGGACAACCAAGAACATTGTTGTGGGCCTTTATAAACTGTGCCTTTTTTGTGCCCAACAAGAATGGAAGCCAGTGTCCAATTCTCTACATATACAGTTTCCATACGCCTTGCATAATTTACAAAATGTTAATTATTTTACCAGAATAAGAGGGACATATTTTAAATGTAAAGTCGGCAACACCAAAGCTCCAAAAGGTTAAAAAATTAATTAAAAAAAAACTTGCATAGTGTGTAAATAAGAACAGAATTTCTAAATATCATCATTCAAAAAGTCCCCCCCCCCAGCTCTTAATGCATATTGAAACTATTACGCGTTTAATAATTGTATAAGAGTCCCTCAACTGTTTAGAAGACACAATGAACTCATTAACAACTATCACAAAAAAAAAAAACACAGCTGTGCATCAATCAGGTAACAACACCGTATTAAGAAGTGTATGAAAACTTTTCATTATAGGGTCATTTTTATAAATTCAACTAACTTTCTCCCAGAAAATGTTTTATGTGAAATATCTTATTAAGGTCCGTATTAAGTAAACAATAACATGCATTTAGATTCCTCTTATTTTGGTAAATGTATTAATATTTGCAGATTCTGCAAGGTGTACAGTATGTAAAACTTTTGTAATGCGAAATGTTAATATATTAGCATTTACATTTTTTAAATGTATTTATATTTTGTAAAAGTATATAATAATATCATTTTATGTAGTTATTTTAAAATGTATAGTGTGTGTATATATATATATATATATATATATATATATATATATATATATATATAGCTCAAAACAACCGAAAAAATCTTATTTGTGTAAGTGTATGAGTTAGCCTTACTGGGTGCCTTGGAAAACTTCTGCCACAAAAAAGTCTTAAGATGATTTATATTTAGTTAGCTTAACATTGTCATCATTAAAATGCAAAAAAAATGGCAGAAATACTAGTGGTGCATATCAGCTCATACAGGGCTTCAAATATTGTTTTGACAAAGGGCAACTCTGGATTAAAAAAAAAAATTGTGCTGATGGAAGATTAAACCCAAATTTTACAATTTTGTCCTAAAGATTTTCTAGTCCCAGCAATGCTCTTTGCAAGGCCTGAACCAGTTCAAACATCTCGGTGACTTTAGAGTAGCATCAAGCAAAACACCTGAAAGCTTGTGAAATCAGTGGGAATTATACTGTTTAGGGTGTTGTGTAAAGTCGTGAGGGATAAATATGTGACTGCAGAGAGCGACTGGAGCTCAGTTGTGGGGTGGAGGAGACAGAATCTCTCTCAGGGCCCCTGATCGGCTGTGATCCGCCTGCTGCTACCTTCTGTTCTCCACTGTTAGTCCCAGCGGCTGCTCTGAACTGACACACACAACTCCTCGACGGGCTTGAAGCCCTCTGATGTCCCACCCTCCCCTCCGTTCCACCTTCTTCTGGTGCTTTGCATTTTGTTGTATTTGTGTAAAAGCCCAACGCTGAGTGAGATTACAGTCGTCTGGCGGTAGTTCCCTCTCTCTCCTTCTCTGTTCTTGCCGTCCTTCCAGTCCTCTGTTTGATCTCGCTATCATCTCCCCTCTCGTCTTCTGTCTGTTCGACACCTGAGAGCCGATGCTTTAAGAGGACGACGGCTAGAAAAATGTTCAGCGGCAGGCCATCGACTCTGATAAAGGCGGTAAACAAGATGAAAAACAAAAGCCCAGAGCAACGGTTTGAATAAAAGACCTACCTGTTACAGCGTCCATTAAGCGTTATTCTTCACAGTAGCAAGACAGCTGAAGCCCTCCACATGCCCAGTGTTAATATTAGTTTGGTTGAAGAGAGTCCATAAGCTGATCAGTGGGGAGAGGCGCTCTGTACGCCTCAGGCAGTGCCAGGCCTTGCGTTTGGCTCCCGCTCAGAGGATTGATGTCTGGGAGTCAGTGGGGGCTCCACTGTACCTTTATTACTCATCAGCTGGGTACCAAACTAATTTGATAAAGCGCCACTTAATACACCAAACACACACACATACTGTGACCGTGCCTGGCACGCCATCAAGTGTGTCAGGCCGCCCAGCAAAAAAAGCCAGGATGTCATGTAAACATTTCATATTATTATTATTTTTGGAAATATTTTTGGAGCTGGATTCGAACTTGCACTACAACATGCCAGAGCGAACACTAAGTAAGCATGCTCTTTTAGATTTAATATAAATGTGTGTAATTTTACTGTAAACTATAAATCACCTTATACTTTTACAAAATAATTATCTTACCATATGTTTTAATTAAAATCTATTTTATATTTAATAATTAAATATACTATTTTTATTAGGCATTTTATTGTTATTTGTTTTCACTTTTCACCTTATAATTTACAATTAAAACTTTAAAGTTGCGTTTCCAAAACTTACCATTTAATTATCTATTATTTCTTTATATATTTTATCATTTTATAATAATACTAATATACTATAATAATTTATTATATTATTTTTCTCATCTTACATTTCTATACATTTCAAGCCAGATATCCAAAAGTCCCTGTGTTGTACTTCACATTTAATCCTCTTCATATTTCTATACATTTAATAATATTATTATAAATATACAATATTTTGATATCATGTAATATTTTACTGTATTCAAATTTAAATAACATAAAGCTTGTATTTTTTATTATTTATTTATTTAATTTCTTTTGTATAACTACATTGTGCACAGCTCATACAGAGAAATTTGTACTTCGGTTACATAATGATTGACTTTCACTTATGTGGGGAAAGATAAACATTGTATATACTGTAGCAGAATGAGACATAGGAAGAGAAAAGAAGAGAGAGGAAGAGGTTGGTTTGGTAATTACTAACTGTGTGCCCAGGCAGTGGAGGACAGTGTGTGAGTGTGTGTAGGCCCTGGTGCTCTGATAATGAAGGGTTACTGTTGCAGATCTGACAGCGTTAATCTCCACATCGTCCTCGCCTGGTATTTACCCTGCTGGGGAAAGAGCGGCAAGCCCACCTGACAACACAGTTTACCCACAGCCAGACACCTCAGGCTCACACACACACACACACACACACGCTCCACCAGGATCAGTTTCAGCAGCCGTCCTTATCTCAAAGACAAGCCACAAAAGAAACCAAAAAAATTACAGGAAACATGGAGGGGGGAAAACTTTTTCTTCACCTTTTCTTCAGTCTTTCCCTTTCATCTTCTCTTCCTCCCATTTGAAGTTTAAGAAGTACTGTTTAAGCATTACAGAGGTGAAGACAGAGGAATATGAATATGCATCGCACCATATGGTTGCACTTGCTCTGGGACTAGGTGTGTCCAGAAGGTAGAACCACGTTAATGCATTATTCTCCCCTCAAATGATCAAGCTTGTAGTGCTGCAGCGAACTGCGGCCAAGTCTGCATGGGCTGTACTGGCTTTGAATGATGTGGTCATGCAACTGGCCATCATGGATGAGTGAAAGACGGAAAGAGAAAGTGAGCTGTGCTTTTTTCTTCTCCCTTTTTTTTTTTTTTGAGTTCAAATGCAAAAACCCTGACAGAGCTGTGATTAAAAGTGATATTTCTGACACGTTAGGATGCACACAGGAAGTAACCTTCTCCAAAGCCTTCATTATTAGATGCATGACAGACCTGAATATTTATAAAATATGCTTTAATAATTGATAACAGCAATCTGCTACGGTAATTCATCAGATTTGCACTTCAACAGAGTATCCGTTTTCATTTTAAAATAATAATAAGTCGAATGCTAATGCAGGTGAAATGCAAAATTGCGACCCGTGTGTGGCTGAAGCTCTAAATGCATTTGTGCCATTTTTAGTGCATTGGAAAACAACGGCGTGTTAATGATATTGCCCTCGCTGCTCGTTTAGAAACTGTTATCAATGTCTGTGATCATTTGTGCGCCGCTCGTTTTGTTGTGCACTGAGCTGTTGTGCTGTTTACTTGTGTAGCTTCCGTTTGAGGGCACATCACATCTAAAAAATCAGGAAACCAGCCTGTTTTAGTGTAGAATACACAAGAAGCTGATGTGGTTTTATCAAAAGCATATTCTTTGTTTGAGTCAGTATGCAATACTTCCTCTTGTTCTTTGACCAAAATAGCACACACACACATACGTTCACCTTTTGTAAAGCTTTTACTCATGATGATTTCAAAAAGAGCAGCCACAGCCTTTTTTTCTACTCACAAGTGTATCGGTTTGCTTTTGTACACAGGTATGAAATGTTCTCACTTTCGAACTTGAGTTTATGTGTTCTTGCAAAAAATTCTAAAAGCATTTGGCATCTTTAAAAAACTATTCTTGTATTTGTAGGTGTTTAAAAGCATTGCAATGAAACACATATATATATATATATATATATATATATATATATATATATATACTACCAGCTGAATAAAATAATTAAATAATTAATTATATATAGATAAAATATTACAGCCATTTCTTATGTAGCTACAATATGTTCTGTTATTTTAAATGTTTTTAATGTTAACATTTTACTTACGCTGTGCTTATTCATTACATGTTATAGATCTGAATGTCTTATTACAGTTACAGTAAGTGCTTTGTTCGTATTGTTTGTGTTTTTTTAACCAACGCATATTGAGCTTCATGACACTCACAGGATGATTCAGATCTTGTCAGCTGACCACATTTTACTGTAACAAAGCCTAGATTAAAAGAGTTCAGGTTTGTTTTAAAGAGGTATTGTTGCAGAAGGGAACTTTGAGAACTAAAGGAGTCTGAACCTGAGAAGTTCAGGGGACACCTGCAAATTGTTCCTCTGTGCATAAAATGTAAAAAAAAAAAAAAAAAAAAAGTCAGAGTCTGTGAAGCAGAGCAAATGTTTTAATGGTGGCCAGGGATCGAAGCTGTCAGCAAGGCTTCCTGTCTGGAAATGTAGTTTTTTTTACACTTAACTTATGTCACCTCCTTTTTCTTGTTTCTTAAAGATGTGTTGGAACTATAACATGCAACAAAATGGAAGCAGGATTTCAGATATTTGCTCCAAAAACATTAAATGTTAAGAAATAAATATTAAAGGGAAGTTAAATTAAGCAATTCACAAGTAGGACACACAAACACACACAGTACTACATACTGTATATTCACACACCTTCGTTTAAATTATTTTAATTAAATGATTGAAAATGTACATTTTTCTTGCCTTCTTATTTGATCAGATTGTAGTCCAATCTCTTCTGCAAATGATTGGCATGTTGCAAATCATGGTTCATGACTGTGACATTTAAACTAATTATATATTTTAAAAATATGGCCTGCCAAAACTTTGTTTCAACACAGTAACAAACGACATTCGATGAGCTCTTTAAACGTTCTGCCTTCTTTTACTAACTTACCCGGAGGCTTTACTGCACGGCTAATTAATTCATTCATTTTTTTTAACAGCAAAGTGTCTTAAAGCCTGTCAAAATGTCTTAAGAGTCTTGTTAAAGAAGTGCCACAACTCATTTCTCTTTAATGAAATTCATATGCTGGTGAGAGGGGGCATGTCTAAACATCTAAACAGGTTGCTTTTTAGGTTTCACACTGAGGTTATCTGAAAGGGCCCTCCTTGATTGACGTTATCCGGGTTGACAGCGCTTCATATCAAGGTTAACCTGACGTTGGAAGGCCCGAGAGGGAAAGAGGCAGAAGGAAAACTGAAGAAAAAGTCCAGCATCGTCCGGGTCCTGATCCTCTCTGTCACTCTTTCCCTCTCTCTCACACGGCAGGTGGAGGTTTCTGCACTCTTAATTGATAACTAATCGAGCGGCGTGTGCTGTGTTTCCCCCAGAGGACGGCCCTAATGGTGGCTTGGCTTACTCAGCAGTGCAGCTCCGGAACCACTAAATTAAATATATCCCCACAGATAATGACTCTGAGTGACAGACTCCGGTCTGGGCGGCTCCAGCGGCCACCAACCTCTCGTTGTGCCCTTGCGCTGGAGGAACTAGAGTAGCCCACCCCCTTCTGCGTCCGCTCGCCTCCCCAGTGCCCCACGCTAACCACGGCTCCTAGTGACAAAAATACATCTCAAGCAGTTAATCTGTGCAGATATCAGCTCAAGTGCCCTTCTGTGGCACGAGGAGCCTCTCCTCATAACCTTGATTCCTGTCAAACTCTCGCTTTGCACACAGACTGCCCCTCAAACATGGCAGCTCGGTCAATTAACCCTGTGTGCCAGGGTCTGCTTCAATCAGACTTCCACCCAATGGGTGAAGAGACCACCATGTACTATTTTAAAATCCAAGAATCTTATTTTACCGTAGGCGCTCAACAAACATGAATGGTTTTTAAGAACATGTTCAACCAAAAAAATGAAAATTCTGTCATTGTCTACTCAACCTGAGTGATTTTTCTAAGTGTAAATACAATATGAAAAATAGTCATAGTGAATAGTTTTCACAAAAATATTAAGCTGCGCAATTGTTTTCAATATTGATCACAATAGGAAATGTTTTATGAGCAGTGTATTAATATATAAGAACACTTTCTGAAGGATCACACTTAAGAGTGAAGTAATGGCTGCTAAAAATTATAAGAATAAATCAAAATGTGATTTGGGAAATGGTTACAATACACTTCAAAAACGTATTTTGACCACATAAATAATGAGCAAAAGAGATTTCTTCCACAAACATAAAAAAAAATTGATTCAATTTAGTAGGTGTCCAATGAAGAAAGAAAGTGATGCAGGTTTGAAATATTATGTTGAGTAAATTGTGACAGGATTTTGAATCTCAGACCCATTCTTCAGAAAACACTGTGCCAGCTGTGAGACTGACTTCCTTTGCAAGCGTCATCAGGGCACGTGCGGAGCCGTTCGGATCACCTCAGACTTTACTTTTCCCTTTTCCAGCCCTTCTGTCCTCAGGGGACGTCTTAAATGCTTTGTCTTATAATTAGGCTTCAGGGATGTATTTGTTCTCAGAATTGAAGGGTTGCTGCCTAACTGCACTGCTTAAACAAAATATTTCCTTTTCCGCCTATGCGCAAAATATGCATCTGCCATTTTCTGTCCATTGTCCTCAGCGGCAAGTATGTGCGTGTCTTTTTTTCTCCGCGGCTTGTTTGTTTTTGTTACCTGTAACGGGATGTAACTGAATTATTGTATGTGGCAGAAGGTTTCAGAAAAAAAGAGAGAGGGAGCAGTCAAAGTAGGTCCTTCAAGGTCAGTCCAAAGACAGCATGCAACATGCAAGGTCACATTCCAGACTAAAAGCAATAAGTGCTTTATTGATGGGCAAAAAACACACTGCAAGCAAGCAGATGTGCAACAGACTGATTAATAATACAACAGATTTGAGTGAGTGTGTGTGTGCATGCCCTCTGCATTCATATTTTGCTTCTCCAAAAAAAAAAAAAAGTTTAAAGTCAGGAAAAAAGAAAAACTCATGAGCATAATTGTTTTGTCCGGATGTGTATCTCCCACTAAAAAATTGATCCCTGCATGGGAATCTGAAAAATCCATTAGAGTCCATCAGACAAAAAAAGGACAGAATGATAGAGTGTGTATGAGTATGAGCAGTTTATAAAACCCCATCATAGTTTTACCATTAATGCACATGTCAGCAAACGTTTTATTTTCGGCACAACTTCTTAATGCAACAACTAGCTCTAGACATCACATACTGGCAAAGTTTCACATTACAAAACCAAGACCAAAAGCAAAACTATTAAAATAACTATCAGAATGCATGGTTTCTCATAACTTCATGCAATTCTGAGAATCTTTTTATTTGTTTAGTCATATTTGCCCTCATTTACAGTACACTACAAACCAGGTAAACCTGCCCTGTGAGCACCGATCCTCCCTTCTCATAATGAGATACCAAACAAACCCGTTTAAAACCTCAAATAACCATCTTTTACCTTTTAATTCTCTTTCTTTCACCTCCTTTTTCTTTATGCTTCACCTCAGCCTCTCCTTCCATCTTTTCTGCTTTAAGCGGCAGTTGGGAATGGCATTGTTTTTAATCATCAGAACCCAGAAATTATTATTATCGCCTCTGACGCGGCAATTAAAACTTCAGGTCAGAGGCACAACGAGCGGTGATCAGCAGCGAAGCTGAGAAGTTTTAATTAGACGATCAGAACCATTAATGCACAAAAAAAGGTGTGCGCTGGGAAATTAACGTGAACGTCTTAATCAGGGTTACCGACTCCGAAGAGGAGTCAAGTGAACAGAGAGCAAAAAACAAATCATTTCCGCACCACTGGGACAAAACTCAATTAAATATGCATGCAGAAAATGGAAATTCGGAGCATCAGCACAGACCGTTGGAAAAAATACAGCAAATTCCGTAGACGGGGTCGCAGACCTGCTTATTGTTATTCTTGTGTAATAAAATCGAAAGAGAGGCCAGATGCTGGGAAACGAGAGTGTGTGGAGAACAGGTCCGATGCTGACTTTTCCGCTCCCTTTTCCTCGGAGCGGTGGGGGACACAAACTCCTTCCTGCAAGCTGTAAATTAGCTAAATAAAAACAGAGGGGATTATTTCAACATATGTGTGTGTCCAAGCTTTAGCAGGTGAGGAAATACCTGGGAACCTTATTGCAGTTGCAGCGCATAGTGAGAAATTACATTGTAAATATGCAAAATAAAGCACAGAGGAAGGGACAGGAACAGCTAACCATTCTCATTTCTTGGTTTATTTGACATTTACCTCATTAAGTTGCATCTGCAGAAGCCCGTGACAGTTATAGGTCCTAGATCCTTTACCTGGGTCAGTAAATCTGTCAAAAGGATTATAATATCAAAATAAAGTCAGGACGAAAAGAGGAGGATCTTTAAGTAATGAAAAATAATCCAATGCTGTCCAGGCCTGTTGCATTAATGAATGCTCCGTATTATCAGGGTTTTGTCCTTGCATTAGTCAACGTATTTTGAAAGTCTGCATGAAATCAGACAGGGCAGATCAGAGTGTTAGATCACCGCTAAGTCGAGGGATTCGGGTTTAGCCGAGTAAACAGAGTTTGTTTCTAAAACAATCGCTGCAGTGGATGCCAGGTGAGAAGGAGTATGTCATATCCCAGCTTTAGTGTGCATACGCTTCCTGTCAGAACGAGAGCGAGAGAGAGAGAGAGACGTAGAGAGGGAAGAACAGGACACGCCAATCTAAGCAGTCATTAACAGCCACTTCCTCACTCTGGTGGGCTGATTGCAGTCAGCACACGTTCGTACAAATAATGCACTTCCAACGGCATTATTAGGATTTGAAACACCACTTGATTGGGCATGATATCATTCCGGCACATAAACAGAAGCTCCGCATTAAACGAGACACACAGGGCCCGGAGAGCCACGTTCAAGGCAGCTTTTCTGTCATTCCCGGCGTCCTCCGCCTCACGCTTCTGAAAAGAAACAGGGCTTGTGGGGCCTTTGATGTGCGAGCAGATAAAAAGAAGAAGCTCTCTCACTCTTATTGTTGAATCTGTTTAGAATAGTTTCTTGACTTTTTCGCAAAGGTTTTCTCCTTATACAGTAAAAGCATTACGGCAATTCCAGCTCTGCACTATTTCCAGTAAAAAATATTGTCAGCATTACAATAAACAGGGCCTCTTAAAGAAAACAAGCTTTTGCTATGATCATCCCCACCGTTTGTTTATTATTCAGCGCTGACGGGTGTCTTCGAGGGCCTGAAGTAATACAGTTTCGCCGAAACACGTTTGGATGCATCAAATCAGTGAGGTTTGCTGTTTGTTACACCTATTTTTCTTAACATGAGTGCTGGTCTCCAGAGTGGTGGGAGGGATCCCAGAGGAGAGGCTGTTCTTTTATCTGCGTCCCTACTGATTTTATCGCACTGCATGCTATCATGAACACAAACGACTTGGAGTAAACAGCGGTGTTACCATAGCGATCTCCATTGTTGGTCAGAGCCGAGGCATATCTATTGCCGGGCATGTATTTAATGCAGCAGCTAGCTACTAACTGGTTTTCCGTGATCTTTGTTTTTTTTGTTTTTTTTTTTTTTTCCTTTTTTTTCCTTTTTTTGAGCTCCGGAGAGTCTCATTAGTGCCCTGATCCTCTCTCATTTCAAACCTCAGATCTCATCTCTAGACAAAGATGTCTTTCAAGTGCACAGCCGTATTTTTTGTAAAAGTGCTATAGTTTTTTTTCTTTCAAATTATATTTATTGTAATATTTATGTTATATTAATGTACTTTTTAACAGTTAATACATACATGAATATGATTCCATTAAGAAATAACTTTTTAAATAATTTTCTATTCATATTAGTGTGTGTATAATTAAATATTTATTTTGTATACAATATTTTTTATATTCTATTTTAAATGTTGAAGTGGTTTGTATACCCTTGAATTGAATTGTTTGCATTATTTACAGTTCCTAATAAAATGACTGGTCAGTGAGAAATAGTAAGCATTTACTCACAAAAGCTAATTTTTATTTGCATGTGCTACGTGGTGAGTACTAATTTTAGATGCTGGGTGTTGACCATGGGTGTTTTCATTGCTAAAAAGAAAAAGAAAAAAAGAAAGAAATGCACATAAATTGTGGGTAATGGAACAAGATCGCTTCTCAGGGGGAAAAGCGAGATTGCAATGCAAAGGAATCACTAGTTAAAGTGTGAAATACTGAGCAGGGTAAACACTGAATGACCTTTACTGTTACGCCCAAATGACCTCAATCTTCCTTTGGAGGTGTTCTGAAAAAATACTTCAGAATTTATGTTTTCACTTCCTAATAGTTTTTGCAGCTGAGTTTTTTTTTCCTTTTTTGGGTTCAAAATTGCTGTCCTCAACTGGATGACCTCTTCAACCCGGGCCTTGCAATTGTCTAAAGTAAAAATGAGCACATCTGAGGCGTTTAGATGCATGTGGTGCAGCACAGAGCGTGCATAATTCCTCAGCTCATTGTTTCAGAGAGGAAGTGTTGAGTGTAAATACAGTAACTGAGAAAGCATGTGCTGGGGCCACGGAGTGCACGGCATATCTAGTATGTAACAGGCTTACCTTGAGTCTATTCAAAAGCTCATTATGCCAACCCCCCCCCACAAAAAAAAACAAAAAAACAAATTGAGATTTAAATTTTTCCCATTCAAAACTTGAAAACTTTTCCCCATTCAAAAATCTGAACCAAAAAGCTTTTGTATTGACAGCTTCATGTGATGTTTAGAAATAGCTCATCTCAACACAGCGTCTAACTACCAGCTAAAGCATTCCACAGACCGTTATACGTCCCGCAGGTTTCCCATTCTTTATTTACTGCATGATAAACATCTAACATTACGAGCGGGCTCGATTTTAAGCCTGGAAAACCTATTAAAAGTGAACTTTGCTAAATCTTTGCATCAGATTTGTGGCGAAAGGGTGACTTAGCAATGAGAGAATTCTGCCCTTAAAAAGGCATCTCTGGATATGGAAGGATCCAGAACAGCTGCAGGGGGGAGCTGACACAGGGATAGATATTATAGATAGCACATTGGGGTGAAATAGCAAATGACCAGACCCATGCGGAATCTTCACGTGCAGATTTCCACACAATTATTGGAATGTTGAACCGTGGAAATTCATGCTGCTCTAAACTGCAAATGCTCTCGTTTTGCGGCTGGTAAAATGGAATCAGTCTATTGTGAACTGGAACCGTGTGCAAATGATCAGTTCCATTACACTCTCAACTGTCGATATTCAAGGGGGATGCACAGGAAGTGTGTTCTGTATATCTGACTCTCAAGCCACTGTTTTGATCTCTTAAATGACTACTAAAATGAGAATAGTTGTTTATGTGGTGAAAAAAAACTGTTAGTGTGGTGGTCTTCTGCACTGTACGAGCAGTTTTAGGCACTGATGGCGAATTTGAGTGACAGTTGTAGAAAATAAAGCTGGTTGAACGAAAATAGGTGATGTAAGGTGAGGTTATGGCAGCTACTTTTTTTCTCTCTGTGTTTGTCTCTTTTATGCTTTCTGTCTCTTTCTGCTTCCAGATGTACTTTCTAATAGTCTTCCTTGCTCTCGTCCCTGCGCTGTCAGAGTTAAGGCTCACATTGGCAGGACGCTGGGCCTCTTTAGGTGAAGAGAGTCTTCAGTCAGTGTCAGGCTGTCATGTTCAGGATTAAATCTCACTGTAGTGGTGGCTTGACACATTATTGGGGGTCTGATTGCGATCTGGTTTTTAGATATTTCTCTCGTTCCCTTTCTCACCTTCTTTTATAAAGTAGGTGTGAATGACATCTGCAACTTACAGACAATCATGTGATGTTTTCTGTATAATTCTCTATTGTTCTAGAAAAGGAGTGCCAGTGTGTATCTAAGAGTAACAGTAAACAAAAACTTAGTTAAAATGTACTTACTTAAACAGGTTTGTGTTTTTTTGCGAGAGGCATTGTGGTTAACTTGAAGCAGTGAAAGATGGCGCAGTTGTTATCAGTGAGTAAACAACTTCCATACTAAATTCCACACTAAAATGTTCTTTCTTTCTTTTTTTGTTGACAGCTGAGAGGAGTTTATGCACTGAAAAGACCTCAGGAAAATCCACGATGGCCGCCAAAAGGAAAGGTGGCCTAAAACTGAATGCGATCTGTGCCAAGCTTAGCAAGCAGGTGGTGTATGACGGCAGTTCCCAGAATGCAGAGGGAGACTCAGATTTAGTGGACAACAGTGAGCGGGGCAGCTTGCACTATGATGAGGGCGACAGGCCTGAAAGCGACTTCCCAGAAGGCCTGACCCTGGGCCAGAGCCTTGAGGAGGACCTGAAACGGCGCGAGGCCATTGAGAAGTGGGTGAACGGCGAGTACGCTGATGATCCACAGTCCTTAGAGGGGGGCGAGCTCAGGGGACTCAAACCTAACAATGGAGATGATTGTCCCCCTGAAGGCGTCTATATGGTACAGCCCAAAGGCTGCAGCGATGAAGAAGACAACGCAGAAGAAGCTGACACCATGCCCGACTCCCATGAGGGCAGTTATCATGAGGACAGGGACTCAGAGGGCAGCCCACACAAGGACGACAGCTTCCAGCCCACCACTGAAGCCCCTCCTCGCCAAGCCCCCTTCTCCTCACAAGGTATTAACTCTTACTTTTAGGGAGATGTCATTAGTTGCATAGGTATTTGTATGTTACATTTATGTATTTCTGTGTACAGTATCAGCATTTTGAGATATTCTTTATATATAAAAATATATATATTTCTAAATAAAATCTAGATAGAGATGGATAGATAACAATAAAATGGCATTAAATTGATAAATGTGATGACTTAGTGACTTAGTTACACAAAATAAAAAAAACTTTTTAATTTCAAAGAATTAGTTATTCAATGAATCTCAAAACATTTACATTTTAGATGCTGTCAGTACACAGTATGTTTTTTTTTGTGCACAAAAAAAACATGCAGATCTACACTTGACGTACAGTACAAATACCAGTGAATACTATTTAGATCACATTGTTCAGTATTTTTCTTTGTGTAGCCAAAACAAAGTGTGCATAAGCAAGATAAAATCTCTCCTCAAAGGCTTGCCGGCTCAGTTTTCACAGGTCTTACTTTACCTGTGTGCTTTGCAAGCATAATTACAGTGACACTTTGACAGGGCCATAGCTACAAAAGTGCAGTTCTAGCAAAAGGGAAATCTATGACATGAAAGAGTAACTGTTGCTATCTGCAAACACACAGTATAGAAACAATCTGCATTGGAGAAAACGGGAACTAAAAGAAGAAATTAATTTTTAGAAGAGGCTTATGGAGACTGCTGCGTATGTGTGTAGCAGCCGAGGGGCCAAGAGTACTGGCAGGCCGGCTAAGCTTCATATTACACCCAGGATTACACTCTGACTCTTTGATTTTCTATAAGCTCACAAAACGTAGCTACCACCCGGACCCAGTTGCATAGTAGATCAGTTCTGCCAAGACTCCAGGTCTCTCTCAGTTCAGGAGATTAAATCCTAGAGATTCAGAAAAATAAAGCCTTGAGTATAACGAGTGGCCTTTAAATCGGTATGGAAAGAAACGAAGAGGGCATTTAGTTCTGCATGTCACTTAGCTAACCTGACTGTCATCTGTACATGCTGACATCTTTAACAAAGCCATAACCAGCCAGCAAAATCTGCAGAAACTGACACATTCTCCACGTTAAAACCTCTAATGAACTTTCACCTCTGATAATCTCAAGAAGACTATGTTATAGAACAACAGGAGATAAGAGATGTCACTTTGTTTAAAAGGCGTTTTTTTTCTCAGATATCTACCGAAATCAGGTTAAGCTGGTGCTTTTTTGTTAAATGCTTTCTTCTTTCAGTTTTTCTTCTGCTTGGTGTTTTTTTATTTTTTTATTCGTACAGTAGAAACACCTTTATGCTTGTGGCATCTATCACAGAAGTAGGGCTAAGAGTTTCTCAGAAAATTGAGTATTTTCCGGCAAACATGAGTGCTTTGTGGTTTTAATCAGTCATTTTGTGTTTATTTCATGGTCATAAAGAAAGCTGTCTGTAAATATGTGTTTGTGTTGTACACCTTTGCTTTCATTGAGCCCCGGCTGCTTCTGCATCTCAAAATGAAGAAAAAGCGTTTGAAGACTGCAGTGAGCAGACATTAGTCACCACTCTTGTCTTGAGTTGTTTTTCCCTCCTCTCTCTCTTTGTTGATTGTAACTAGGGCATCTATACTGCCATGTTACTGAGCGGCTCACAATTAAAATATTTTTTCTTCCCTCGTGCTGCTGTCTTTCAAAGGCTGATGCGGAGCGCACATAATTATGCATATAAACATAGTGGCTTAATTATCTCACACAACATCAGTGACAATGTAATTAACAAACATCGCAAGATCAATGAGAGAAACTGCGACCTTCAAAACATTTAACTCCTCACATCAGGGGACTGAGCAGAATCCCTATCAGCATAAAATCACAGAATGCCTTTCCCATAACAGGCAAATGCATGGCATGCTTCCCAACAAGGCTAGGCAGTAGGTCATATAAAAATATCAGTGCAAAAAAAAATATCAGATATGTTAAATCATGTTTTTTTCACTCTTCATTTTTAAAGCAATTTATCATTTTATTTACAAATTAATAAATGTATTATTTTAGTGTATACAATATTTCCACTTCTAACAGAATCTAATTTTACTCCTAATAATTCTAAGCTCTTTATAAATAACACATAGATCACACTTATTTTGTTCACTAAGTGAAAGTGAAAAAGGCTAACCAAAGATATTTGTGCTAATCACCAGAAGCTAATTTTATCAACTATTAATATATTTCTAGTGTTTTTTTAAAGATTTTATAAGATTTAGGGAAATACAGAGGCATGTTTTGAAGTCTTCATCATATAAACGGTCTAAAACTGAACAAGTTTATTTAAAAATCAGCATCAGAAATGTCAGTTTGAGAGCAGTGACAGTGTTGTCAGTGGACTCTTGATAAGTCCATATATATAGATCCGTAACATGTATGTCCTTATCATCACCACCACTGGAAGACAGAATCACTCTGCTTCTGATGGCCATGTTTGGTCAACAGAAAGGAGATATACTGCCTATTTGTTATCACACCATGGAGGGAAAAATGTACCTTAATTGCCTCAAACATAGACAAGGGCTTTGTCACAGGCTGGAATTTGCCAGTATGAAGTGGTGAGATTAGGAGCACTTCTTTTTGTACTCTCCAGTGACATGAGGAAGAGAGAGAGAGTGCTGGGAGTTCAGCCAGGCAAATCGTACCTTTCCCCCAAAGCCATGGCTTTCCAACCACATGCACATGACATCATTTGGAGCGTGTGAGATAAGGATGAGGGGGAAAACTCATTTACATGCTGTTTTAAAAGGTTATCTCCTCTTAGGTCCTGGCATAATGTGTGCAGTTTAAGTCCAATCATTCTCCTGACACTGATAGTCTATTAAACGCATACAGAGCCGCCCACTGGCATGCTAGACTTCTCGTCCCGTCTACTGTTACCACCTGCTACTACTGTTGCCACAGCTATTACTTTTCCTGTGTGTAGTACAACCAACATCTCTTTCAATGCCAACAGACTGATCTCAAAATGACTCAATCACTCAAAAATGAAAAGTGTCAAAAAACAAGTTTACACAAAAATTGGTATTTTGCCATCATCCGGTCATTTTAATGTTGTTTAAAACATGTCTAAAATAAATCATCTGAATAACTTTGTTCGCTTTTCATGAAAGAAGAAAAACCATATAGGTTTGAAACAACACGATTTGATAATTTTGGGTGAACTATCCCTTTAACAGTATAGTGGCTGCATGTCATACAGATGACTTTTGACAATAATAATAATAATGCTAATGATAGACTGATAACACTCAGAGACAGAGAGGGGGATTTCTGTCAGAAAATGAAGGGAGTTTCCCAACTGTTTGAAAAAAGGTACAGATGGAATACGTCCAATTACCCAAAGCAGGAGTGTCTTTGATTGCTGCCCTTGGAAAATGTTCAGGGACAGAGATTAAAGAGCTGGTCCTGGCTTTAAATCTGTGTAAAATCACATGACCTGACAAAACCCCTCTAAGCAGTCATGACCTATACAAAAATACAGACACTGGATGCCAAATTTATGACTGAAACCTTGCTCTGCCAAACTGAAGATCTGGAGATACATACAGTAGCGCTAAATATCCTTCAGTAAGTAATAATAGCTCATTATTTTTTTACAGTTAGTGTTTTATTTGAGGTGATTCAGCGGTGATTAAATTGAGGGTTATTAATAAATGAGTGTACTTTGTCAAAATGTAGTCAAAATAGCAGGCGCTTTCACAAATACAGTGTGCTTTGGTGTTTAATGACTTTTTTTTTTTTTAAGCTTTAGCTTTCATTGCATTTTCTTATCATGTATATGTATTTTAAAATATACTGTATACAATACACTTATCTACAATAAATAGCTAATTTTATTAATATTAATATATATATATATTTTTTAAATTCTTAATCTAATTCATTTTGTTGTATTCTGTGTGGTACTGCATGTGACTGTTTGTGTGATCAATAAAAATGTTTAACTTTAAAAAGCTATACATATATATCTTGAGCACGACAGTAATACTCCAAGGCTGCAATGACTTGAGAAAACAAGTACATGCGGAGAGCTGCAAGGACTGTCATGAAGCTCTAATCTTTAAGTTTGAGATGAAATGATGTGCTCAAACAGAAGAAGCTGCTAAAATGATCCATGGCAAAGTGTAGGGAGTTTCCTCTCAAATACCTGATACATTTCTCTTAAATTTTTCATGCCCTTTCGATCTCCCAGATCACTTTTCATACTGATGTAGCACGGCTAGGACTAGCCCCAATGCAGCAATGGAAATTTAGGGATTATTTTACATGCTGAGAAGGAGATGTGAAAAGCACGGGCGAGAGACCGATTTAGCAATAACAGAGAAATATGAGACCAAAGCTGAAATATTTTAGTATTAATTACCATGGCCGTGGCTAATGTTACCTCTAACCGTCTCATTTGCCCAGCAATGAAAAAGGCAATCAAATAAATGGAAAAAAGGTCTGGTGGAGGGCAGGGGTCCTGGCAGGGTGGAGAGGGAGTTTATCTGACACCTCTGTGAAGTTGTCATTTGGAGCCGTGTTCTTGTACCAGAGTAGCTCTCCTGACAGACAAACTGAGACAAGATGAGATTTTTTGCATTCATCTGCTGTGGTAAACACTATATCAGAGCCAAGAACTAAGTGCACCGGTGCCAGAGGGGTTTGTGTCCCTTTCTCACTCACACACATGCACAAACAGACTATGAAAGAGCAGTAATTTGGCCTTTATAAGGGCTGGTTAAGCAGAAGGGTAAGCTTTCATCCCAAATTGTCTTCTTTTGTTGGGCTATCTGACCTTTCTCCAGACCTATATGAAAGTTAATGGTTCAGAATTAATTTCACAGTAGTTAAACTATACCTTATTCTGTCCGTCTTGTTGGAACTTGCTGTTTTATTTTATTTTTGTTTGATAATAGGAAATCTGAGTACTTTTTTTGTATTTCATATAGGAGAGGCCTCCGCACTACGCGATTATGCCGCCAACACCATGACTGAGTTCTTACACATGTTCGGCTATGATGACCAGCAGGGTCGGGATGAGCTGTCCAAGAAGATCAGCTTTGAAAAACTGAAAGCAGCTACCTCAGATCCCTCATCCCTGAGCAGCGAGGAGGCCACCCGTCGAGCTCGCTTCTCCAAGTATGAGGAGTACATCCGCAAGCTAAAGGCTGGGGAGACTCTGCCCTGGCCTGTGCACACCAAGCCCGAAGAGCTCAATTCCAAAATGGAGAAGAGCGCTGCCCTCATCCAGCCGGCCCTTGCAGGGTCAGAGGGTCAGATATTTACACCCGGAATGGACCACAAACAAAGCTCGCTCAACCCACCCCCTACCAACCCGTCACACATCCAGAACTTGGCGTCCCGCGCCTCTAAGTACGATTACTTCATCCAGAAGCTGAAGATGGGTGAGAGTCTCAGACAGCAGAACGGCAATTCCTACAAGCGACCTTCCAAGTATGACTTGGAGAACGTCAAGTTCCTGCATCTCTTTAAACCCGGAGAGGGCAACCCTGACATGGGAGGCGCCATTGCGTTTAAGACCGGCAAGGTCGGCAGGCCGTCAAAGTACGATATACGAAACATCCAGAAACTCATGCCTGGGAAGGTTGATCCTCCGATAATGCCGAGCGTTCTCCCAGCTACGGCAGGAACCCCAGGAACACCAGTCATCAATACAGCTGCTCCCGCCGGGGTCGTGGGACCTCCTGGGTTGCCCGTAGACCAGGCGGGCCACCTTGGCTTTAACACTGACTACATGAAGTCCAGCTTCTCCAAGACTGACTCCATCACTACTGGAACCGTCTCCTCAGTCAAGTAAGACAATCTCTAAAAATTGTACTGAACTGTTTAAACATTAAATTGACAGGAGATTACTGTGCCAATAGCCAGATAGTTTCATATAGAACCCTGAGACTTTTGAGTGTGTCAGAAGACCTCCTTTGGCTGTGAAGTCAGATTGTAGTCAAGTTTGTAGGGCCTTGGTTGGCACACTTTCTATGAGTTTTTTTGACCTTGTCAATGGTTCAGAACCTTACGGCTGTTCTCTAGCAGTCCCTGGATCATCCAGCAGTGTGGCCATGTGCAAGCACACACACACACATACAGTGATTTGTTGTCAAAACCACCCCTAAAGAGGCAGATTAACCCCAGGTCATCCCCTGCTGGAGCTGCTCACGTTTTCAGTCCTGAGTTAGTGCTGCTGAACTGCTGCCACCTTGTATACAAAATGCTTCATGCAGAGTATAATGTGTTACATTATGAATTCCTCCCTTTAAGTGCTTATTTAATGAAGGTGGGATGCTAAGTCAAACGCTGCCACCAAACCCAGAGTTCCAAGTAACTGGTAAATCGATGAGAATTGTTTCTGAAACAGGATGTCCTAAAAGACGTAGTCATTCCTCATACAAGAGCCAATCAAACAAAATAAAATGCATGCAGCCTTTTCTGGCTTTCTGACACTCCGCACACACCCTCATCTTTGCATTTGTGCTCTCTCCAAAAACACACATAAATAATTTATGCATTCAAAAAAATTTTTTTTTCCCTCTGTGCTTTCATTGTTGGGAGGCCATGTATCAAAGCGCGCATATATACCTCCCTGATTCATTCCCAAACCAAATCGCTACTCCATCGAAGAAAATGTATATTGATAGCCCAAACTTTGAAATGGCTCATAAGTAAATACTGCGTCAGTTTGTTTTTATTACTGATGGAATGCGTACCATTAATCCTTTTTTTTTTCCGTGCTATGATAGGAACGGCCTTCCTCCCGAGAAACCTGCCACAGAGGACGTCAACGTGTACCAGAAATATATCGCCAGGTATGCAAATCCTCACCCTCACAAAACTTCACGACAACATTCTTTAATCGAGGACATATTTTACGCTTTAATAAAGTAGGACGTAGATTTGCGAAAATACACTTTCTGTGCAGACGATAAATTACGCGTAAGCACGGCAGGTTTATGGACTAAGGAAAATTAATTGAATTAAAGGCTGGAAAGTGAGTAATTTTTTTCCCCCAGTGTCAGTTTCCCTGCCAGCACTGAAGCCGAACTCCGTAAAATCTTGAGCAAACAGCATGAAATGTTTGTGAAAACATTGGACACATTAGATTGCCCTGCGTGTGCCCGTGTGTCATCGGGCATGACTGCACAGATAGTTGAGACTTTCATTTCTAATATCTGCACTTCAAATGAAGATACTGAATCAACTAAATGACAGGCACTCGCGACTGCAGACAAAGCACAGAGATAGATGCGGCGCACTCCAATATCGGCTTCTGTTTCCTTTTGTCGCGCCAGTAGAAAGGTGATTATCATTTGTTTATTTATTCTAGCCTTAAAGAGAGAAAAAGGCGCGTTTCAAAAGGCAAAGTGGCTTTGGCGTTAATGATTACTCTCCCAAGCCGTAACATGAAGGCCACAAATCAAAGCCCTGGCACTAACAGACACACACACATCCTTGTGCACACACAAAAACCCTCCTTGGACTGATTACATTTTGCAAGAAGATTTAATTAAGGAATTTTTAATGAGGCTTCTGCTGGCACTGCCAAGAACTGTTTTGATATTTGCACTGCATAATGCATAAAATTTGTCTAAACATCTCGGCAGTTGATGCGCGGGGAGGCAGTAGATAAGCCCAGATACAGTTTCAATTTCCGTGTTGGGAAAAAAAGAAAGGAAAGAGAGGAGGGGAAAAAAGAAAAATGAGGACTCATAAAAAGGGCAAATGCAGCCTGGTGTATTGGGGGGTTGTTGAAGGATCGGGGGGTGGGGGGGAATCATCCACGCTAATGAGAGAACAGTCGTGCTAAAAAGCAGCTTTGTAAACTTGTCTACACCCACCTTCCCCCCCACAAAAGGGGAAAAAGTTCTTTATCTCCTTGCGCTGCCGTGGTTTGATGTTTAAACAGCTTCCCTGGTAGTGTTTAGTCACTGTTTTCCCTCCTAAATGCTTTTATGTACCCACCATTGCGCTAAACTTTGATCGGCATGTCTCTATTGTAACGGGAGATGTGCGGCAATCTCTGTATCGTGGCGATATTAATATTTAATCCACCGCTGAATAGCAGCGTGGCCCATTAGCCCCCTGACGCGGCAAGTGGGAATTGTCCAGAGGCAAAGTGATACAGCCGGGGTGGGCTGCCATCCCAGGGGGCTTCTGTATACACAGGACCGGGAATGTTTGAGTGCGACGCAGAGGGGCTGCTAATGGTGGATGAGTTTAACACGTGCATCTGTGCTGCTGCGACTCTGCGATATACCATACCATAGCCTGTGCTCTAATCTCTTTTGCAAAAAATAAAAATTCTACTCCCATTTATTCAAGTTCATGTCATTACAAGCCTTCTGTGGAACAAAAAAGGAGACATTTTAAACATTACACTGACCGTTTTTTTCCCATGCAGTTGAATAGGAACTGAGGCTTTTTACTTTTAATTTCATGAAAATATATTATAAAAATGGAACACATTTTGTTTTAAATCTAAACAATTGCTTAGCATAAGAAACACAAAAACATTTTAGTGTCATTCTTCCTTTCTCTTGCTGTCACTGAATCAGTGAGTCATTGAGACCAGATCAGTTCAGTTTGTAAATTAATCAACTGATTCTTGAAAAACAATCCCAAAAAAATCTGTTCAAAAACTCATCTTAATTTTTTTAACTTTCAAATGGCTTCAGAAGACTTGGAATATAGTCATATAGGACTCTCCGGTCCTCATTGAGTGTAATTGCATTGAAAAATAAAACAAAATAAAAACGCACCAACACATTCTTCACAATTTTTCTTTTTGTGTTCCATAAAAGAAAGAATATCAAGGGGGTTTGTAAAGGACATGCAAGTGAGTAAACAATAGTTTTTGAGTGAACTGATCCTTTAAGAAGCAAATGAAACCACCCTAAGCGCCTGCCACCTCCCCGGTCCTTCAGAACACCACCCACGTTTAGCAGGTAGTGGATTCGCCATTCAATTAGCTTAATGAACTCAGCAAAGTGATTTGTAAAAGCAGTCTAGGGATAATCCAGGCAGTAGGGGGAAAAAAAAATTACTTAGCTTTTTCTCTACTTCAGCAGATGGTGCTCTTGGCAGCGGCGGTGCGAATGTTTATTTGTGTGTTTTGAGCTGTAATTGGAGGTTTTTAACAGTCATCATCGTCAGGGTTATAATCAGCCTGTAAACACTCAGGAAATGTGCCTCTTTAAAGCGCCGCCAATCCGCTGAAGACCAGGCGAGTCAGTCGGCGAGAGTGAAGAGGAGGAAGCCACGCGGAGACACACTCAAACCTTTCTATTAGGCCTAACCTTTCCCTGATTAAAGCATAGGCTGTTAACCTGGAGAGCCGAACACTGATTTGGCAGGGCTTAAAGCACGAGCAAATGAGTGAATTATGTCGGGGGTTACAGTTTAATAAGAGTCTACCTACTGCCTTTGAAGGCAATGGAACTAATTTGGTGGAGATTGCTGTGGCTGGAGAGTGAATTGCAATCGTATGGTCGAGGAAGCGTAGGCCTGTTTTCTCTATGTGTTTATAGTTCCTGGTAATGACTCTGAGCTCCGTGAAGATGACTCTGTCAGTGTTAGGGCATCTATCAAGCGGAGATAAAAGGCTAAATTGCCCTTTCAAGATCAGCCCCCACATTGTTAGAGGTTTCGTATATGGAATAGAAATGGCGAAATGCTACTCCGTTTCAGTAAATGCTGAGTTTTTTCTCTTTGAAACTGATCGCTCTGTCTCACTTGCTGTTTTTCAAATCGTGTTTATCTTTGTGCTCAATGTGATAATAATGTTTGCATTCAGAATGCTCAGCCAAAACACTATCAATGACACAAATATGATATTTCTGTCTGATTGTAGGTTCTCTGGGAGCCAACACTGTGGCCATGTGCACTGTGCTTACCAGTACAGAGAGCATTATCACTGCATGGACCCCGAATGTAACTATCAGGTGAGTACGATCAAAACGAGTGCTAATGCAAGTAAACTCCAGAAACTTTCTTAGTTCACCCACTTTTTGATGATGAATGTGATTTTCAAGCCTGTAATTTTTAATAAACATTCATCCCTCACTGCTTAAAATCCAAGCACCTGGCTTCTGCAGAAAGGGCCACACCAGTTTAAAGCTCACCTTCACTCTTTCCCCATCACTTCCTGTCAGGAGAGAAAGATAACTGTTAGAGGAAATGATTGAAGTGTGCCAGGGTAAACACAAGGAAACAGCCAAACAAAACCTTATGGACAAGGCTTTTATCTTGCAATCATACTGGATTAACAGGTTTAGATAGATGAGAACTATTTTTCAAAAAGCGGCCTTCCTTTTTTTCATGGTAAATACTTTCAAAAGATGCCTCCTTTTTTTCCTAAGGACATCTGCTAATACTCTTGGGCCACTCATAATCCCCTTTCACATTATTAATCTGATCCATGTCCCCAGAGTTGTCATGTTCAGCACAGCAAAATCAGCATTAAGCAGATCAGAACACAGACAGCAGCGGCTCACGCGCATATGGTGGAAAAGAGCAGGCAAAGATGGGCGCATTTGTCGAAGACATCAAAAATCCTCCCGCAACAAGAGCCGCTCAGTCTTTTCTTTATCAAGTCCTCTCTAGTCATAATCTCCCACTTCATTTTTAATCATCTGATTACATTTTTCATTATAAACATCCAGGAATCCTGCTGAAGACAACAGGGCAGCTGTTGCATCTAAAAGAGACTTATTCAACCCAGCAGGCTGCCTCTTGTTATTCAAGAACAATTCCTCAAACTATAAGAAGAGTCGGCTGAAAAGTCCCTTTGAAGCTGTCTGTTTTTGGGACTTGGGCTGGTTAAGAATTCATTGACGCCATTGTACATGCACGTCATTTTCTGATTCTGGATAAGTCTTTGTTCTTATAATTTCACTTTTACGCTTATTCTAAACTTGGGCCATAAAGTTTGACTTTTAGTAACTTTGGTGTAATCTAAAGTCAAGGCAAGCTCGTTGCTGCATTTAACAATCAGAATATGTCCGGAATGTTTCTGTGCATGTAAAGGCGTCAGTGAAACTTGGCAGTTGACAGACAGGAGACTGTGCGCACCCTAGCAGAAAGGTGAGGCTCAGATGAACTCGTTTTCGGAATTGATAAGTCATTAAAATGTTACATGACACAGTGCTGGAATATTATCTTGCGGTTGCCAGCCTTTGCTCCACTCCATACCGGCCTTGCCTCTCCTTTCATGGCCATCCTGCAATGCGATGGGAATCCTAAAATAAATGTCCCCACGACCGTGTGGCCACTCCGCTAAGTACAGAAGCCAAACTGATACAATTTCCTGCTGTTTTCCACGGTTCCGCTCAGTGTGGCCGGATCTAGATCAGTATCTCTTTTTATTTGTTTGTCGACATCCCAAATACCTGTCATCACCGTTTGTTGGACATCGGCTCGTATATCATATAAATACAGTTCTCTTCTTTTGAAACAGGATTGGAAATGTAACATTATATATAGCCAAGGTTTAAGTATTTATCTTTGTGTATTTATATATCTTTATTTATTTTTTATTTGCCTGTAAGATAAGCTTCATAGATGGGCAATGAGGTTTTGTGGATGTTTCTGTCATATTTTTTTTCCTCCTGTTGCTCATTTATGTAGAAAATATGGATTTACGTTGGAAGAGGCTCATTGATTTCAGCTACTCTTGTTTCAGTTCCTGTAATATTAGCTCAAGCCCAATTACTGCAGATTTGGTTGCCCTGATCTCTCAAGAGTGAGGTTTTTCCCCCACATCGCTTGGGTTTTTTTTTTTTTCTCCTAGACTGCTCCGTGGTGTAGGAGATTTTAATTTTCGAGGAGGGGTATTTTAGCATATTTCCTCATTATTATTGTCTAACCCTGCACAAAACTGTGCTTTAATACTTTAATTAAAAATGGAATCATATCTCAGACGGGAATTAAAAGAGAAACATTTTTTGGTTGCCTTGTTTGTTTGTTTGTTGTTTTTTCCCCGTGCACGTTCCAAAACCATCTGCATGGAACATGATTTTTCAGAAGCGGAGAATATCACAACTGTGATCTCGCATGTCAAGTGATCCATCTTAATTAGAAATGGTGAAATAAAACGTAATAAACAGTCTAGCACAGGAACCTTTTTAAGTAGCAGATACAGACAACAGGTGAGCCTGGAAAATACTATAATGCCATGTCTGAGTCATAGTGCTATGCTTCAGTGTTAAGAGAGTCGATAGTGCAAGCTCTAAATGAAATTCACTTTCTAGTGCTTTACCGTGCAATGTGAGTAGGAAAGTGAATACACCTTCTACCTGCTGCTGGTGTTTTGCACCGTTCACCCACCTGGCTGCAATTTGCTGCAATGCTCTGCAGCTGTTGCATGAGTAATAAAATAACTCATTGCTAGTTTCCTTCAGAACCTACACACCACCTCCCCCACCTTACTACCTCTGTGTATCTGTTGTTTACAGAGATTCACCAGTAAGCAGGATGTGATAAGGCATTATAACATGCATAAGAAGCGGGACAACTCCCTGCAGCATGGATTCATGCGCTTCAGCCCTTTGGATGACTGCAGTGTATACTACCACGGCTGCCATCTCAACGGCAAGAGTACCCACTACCACTGCATGCAGGTAAATCACAGCAAAAACCCCTAGTTTACAAAAAAAAAAAAAGTGCACATTCACCCTTATACAGACACATGCAAATACAAAAATTAAACGGGTGACAAGGGTGCACACCGCCTTGCTTTCTCACTCCTTAATTGGCATGGATAAAATTCTATGAGTTGTTTATATGAACTCAACATTTTTCATCGTTTAGTACCAAGTAGTTAGTTAAAGATTATTTCCCACCAGTTCTGTTTAATTCTTTACATCTGCTTATTTTCAAGGTGTCACTTTCGAGCCGAGCACTTTTTCACCCACAGGCAACAGTGGCCCAGGACTTAAGATATATTCTCTTTTTTTTAAAGCCTCCCTAACAGTGTAATTGTTATTAGACATTTCAGCTCTTGTTTTAACAGTGGTGAGAACAGGCAGATGTTGGCACCCGTTCTCCTGATTTACGGAGAAAAAAACAGAGTGGCATTTTTCTCATTGTTTGACTGAATATGGCCAAGTTGCCCTGTTTGCACGGGTGAAAAGTGCCAGAGATGATATACAATTGCTGCTTTTAATTCAAACATTAGTTCATGTTCGTCTGCTGCCCAGAGAGCTCCTGAGTGCCGCTGTTGAGTAACAGAGCCTTTCAAACCGAACTAAGTGACAGTCTCCCCGAACAACCCCCCTGACACTTTTCCTAAAGCAGAGACCTCTAATATAGACTTAAAACCTTAAATGGAAGAAGGTTTCAACCACAAGCCACCTCACCATGCTGCTTCTGCATGCTACATATTGCAAATCACAAAATAAAGTCCTGTCTTTTATCTCTTTGAAGCTGTTTTCATGAAACGCACACCTGTTTTTTCGGGTAAAGGGTTTGCGTTTCATATTTTATGAGTTGTTGTCTCAAGAGTACATTTTTTACAAAGCTCAGATCTTGAGAAAATGTTTCCTGTTCATTTTTTTAGGTCACCTGTTTCTTTGCTCCCCACATTGAGTTCATCACCAAACTGAGCTATTTTTGTGTCACATCTCGAGTTGTTGTTTTCATGTCCCTGCAGACTACTAGAGCTCAAGCACCAAGCCACTGTTTCATACCGAGCATATTTCATCCAGTGCAACAAACTGAAACTCACACATGGTGTTTATTTCCAAACCGTGCAAATGCTTTGTGTCATGAAAGCACTTTTTTCATTTCCTGGCTGTCAGGTGGGCTGCAACAAGGTGTACACAAGCACTTCTGATGTCATGACACATGAGAACTTCCATAAGAAAAATGCACAGCTGATCAACGATGGCTTCCAGAGGTTCCGGGCCACTGAGGATTGTGGGACGGTTGGGTGCCAGTTCTACGGGCAGAAGACCACCCACTTCCACTGCAGGTAAGATGGCTGCTCAAACTCAAATCTAATGTGTGTTAATTGGCATTTAAGAGTTTAATCCATCACCTTTCCACCTCTCAGACGCCCAGGCTGTACCTTTACCTTCAAGAACAAGTGTGACATTGAGAAGCACAAGAGCTATCACATCAAAGATGACGCTTACGCCAAGGACGGCTTCAAGAAATTTTACAAATATGAGGAATGCAAGTATGAAGGCTGCGTCTACAGTAAGGCCACCAACCATTTCCACTGCATACGCCAAGGCTGCGGCTTCACTTTTACCTCCACCAGCCAGATGACCTCACACAAGCGCAAGCACGAGCGCCGCCACATTCGCTCCTCGGGCGTACTGGGCCTCACTTCCTCCTTCCTGTTGCCCAAAGAGGAGCTAGAAGAGTCTAGCAATGATGACCTCATGGACTACTCCGCCATTAGCAGCAAGAACTCCAGCTTAAGTGCTTCTCCAACAACCCAGCAGTCCTCTACCGTACCGCACATGCTGCCCACTCCCACCACCACCATGTCCTCTAGCCACAGCGTTAAGCCCACCGCCGCTCTGCCTCCAGCCAGCCGTATTTCCACCTTGCTGGCCCAGGCTCTGCCCAGCAATGTGCCCATGGCCCTAGCACTGTCCAACAGTGCAATGGCAAGTGCTTCCAACCCCTTCTTCCCCCTTATTCCCAGAATGCCCATGTCGCTCACATCCGCTACCGCCAGTCTAATCTCCGCCGCCAGCTCTGGAGGTCACTCCATGCCCAGCGATTCTCTACCCCAGACCTCCACCCCGACTGGGGACCCAGCTGCTGCAACTGTAGCATCCACACCGACTTCTTTTGCTGCATCATCTATTATGGAGAAGATGTCGGCCAGCAAGGGTCTAATATCGCCCATGATGGCCCGACTGGCAGCCGCTGCCCTGAAGCCCTCCAGTAACACAGATGCAGGTTGGTTTATGTCATACTCATTCATCATTCATTTGTAAGAGAATTCTCAACTGGTGGGTTACACACAGTAATTTTAACATGTATTATTTGAACTATGAATTAAAAAATTTGTCATTAGGAATAAATATTATTATAATTAGATTTAATAATGATTAAAATCTTAACATTAGTTTAAAATCTGATAGCCGATAATTATTTTCATATTATGGCTGATAACCGATGCATTACTGATTTTTTGATTCTAAAAGATATTACAATTAATAAGTGGAAGATATTAATATTTATTTAATTTTTTATTAAATGACCGAAAACTTGAATAAATAGTATTAAATGCTACATAAATTGTAGACAGTAATTGTAGGATTCGTATGATATCATTTCAGTGTAGTCATTAATGTTATCTACATAATATTAAAATAATAAAATGTAATAACGATTAAAATATTGTTATTAATTACATTTCTGGCCAGTTTAAATAAATTAAAATTTAAACATTAAAAACTCTAATCATTTTAAATTCTACTAAGTAAATTTAGGCTTTACCACACTGTCACGTACATTGTGAGAAAATGCATATTCATTTTGAAACTAATACTGACAAATAATAAAAATCCCCGATATCGGCCAAAAAAAAGGATACCAGGAGTGATAAAAAGATACTTTTTTTCAAAAATATACTTTGTCAAAGGATTAGGGTTTTTTTTTTGTTTAATCACGAGAACATTAGTTCTCTGGGCCACTCTGACTATGCGTTTCTCTTTCTCCGTGCCTACCCGTCAGTGAAAGGGCACTTTCAGGTCATCTGCTCATTCTATCCACAGACGCTGCTCAAATCTCTGATTTCAGGATTAGGGCAAAATATTAAAGGGCTGGTTTGCTGCTCTAGTCTTGTTATTGCAGCGATCATTGTCATGATACCCACAATCCATTAGCAGATAAGTGCTGAACTAGTGAGTGGGCTCTGTAAAGCTGCCTCTAATAGCATTCTCAGGAGGATCCCAGGGCCTGTGTTCTACATGCTTCCTCATCACCGGCCTCTTATCTGAGCGTGCACTCGTTCCAACCAAATGGAGCCTGAATAATATTAAGTTGAGAAATTGGAGGTACAAAGCAGCTTTTTATATGCACTCTGATATAGAGGAAGAAATATCAGAAACTGTTGAAGCAGAAATGACTCAGCGCTCCAGAGAGGGGGATGTGTGTATGTGTTAGTGTGTATATAAAAGCACTACTTGTTTCAGTATGAAAACACTGATGTGGAGTCTATGAAGTCTCTTACTCTTTAGGCATTTTTAGGCAATGAGTAAAAGGGTTTCCTTTCAAAAAATGTACCGTGAGGCGTCACGGTACTGTACTACCACGTTACTGAATGATTACCATGAATAATGTTTACCGTATATGATACTGCAGGTACTGAAAAAACCACAATATGTTAAGTCTCCCTATTTGTGGAAGATCCTTAAATTTTTTTGGTTGCTATAAGGCCTTTGTAACAGCCTTTGCTGGAACAGATCTTCTCATAAAAACTCCTACAAGTCTAAAAGAAGGCAAATAAAGCAAGCATGTTCTCATGTGTGAGCACCTTGCATTTAGTTTTGGTAACTTCGAGAAAAGTAGAGAAAGAAAATCCCCTACTAGACAGAATTGAGAGTGCAGATCATAATGTGGCATTGCTAATTTTACACGTTTGCTCAGAAAAGACGTGTGAACAGGACATTTGGGTAAAATTTGAAGAGGATGTGGTCAGAGCTCAGCGTTAGAAAAGAGAGAACGATGTTTACTGCGGCTATTTTCAAACAGCTTTGTTGTTTTTTCAAACTCTTTTTTTTAGTCAAGGGCCAGTTTGCAAAGAAAACACATCTCAGTCTGACTGTAAAAAGAGTAGCTTGCTAATTTGTTCAGGTGGTGTTATTTCCTAGTTGAATACTCACTTTTTTTTTTTTTTAATCCACGCTCACCCCCAGAGTGTTTCAGAGGATCTTGAAATCTGAGGGGTTCGCTAATTAGACACCCAGTACAAATGATCTTTCATGAGTTCAGTAACTTCGTTGAGGTAATTACACAGTACAACATTATTCTTGGATAATTTCCAGAAAAACACAGCGTCGTGAGCATGTGCGTTTTTTCCTCCTCGCTCTCTTAGATCATCACCGATTTTTGTCATAGAAACTGCAAAGCTGAAGGTTTAATGACTCTCTCCTCACATGGTCGTTATTTAAACGTCCCTTGTTAACGTCAGGCAGTTTATACCCAGAAAAAAAAACCAAGAGAGTAGAAAGTGAGAGCTTTGTAGAGGGCCGATGTAGGGCAGAGTCATTTATGGACAGCCAGGGAGGTTAATATCAGTACAAAGTACTTCTCACACATAAAGAGCGCAGATTTGTATGGATTGGAGGTGGACGAACTAGACTAGTTTAAGGCGAAAAGACAGGCAGTAATTAGTCAACTGAGCGTCACACAGCAGAAGACTGAAAATAGGGCTGGAATGAGCTACCAGCTTTATTAGAATGTGATGCGCCTAAAGCTGACACATCACAATGAGTCATTAGTTCACCTCCATAACCAACACACAGAGTCAAATCACACGCGTCAGGATGCTTAGAGTGGCGCTATCTGATAAACTCGTGTTTTGACCCAAAGGAGTCTCTTCTCTTTCTCCTCTTTCTTTTTCACATGGTTAAATGCCATGTCCTCTGAATTGAAGACCAAGGGCAGGGTGGATGCTAGCTGTCACTTTTCCTCAGCAGGCCCGGTTTCTTCACCAACATCCACCCGACCTCGCAATCACTGCTGATGCACTCAGCGCTCCATCTTTGTGCCTTGAACTCCTTGCCGTTTTTTAATAAAATACCACTTAGTGGCTACCAAAAGCCCGGCTTTCTCTTTATAGCCTGAGGACAAATTAATATTTCAATCATTTGGGGATTGGAGGAAAAGCCAGGTCGCATTCCCGTCAGCATCCCTCCCACCTCCTTCCTCCTCTCCACGTCGTCTGCATACCTATTTTGAAAATCCGATCGAGAGGTCACGCTATTTGAACCGATCTGATTGGCTGTCACCTCTAATCTGACGGACAAGCAGATGTTCCTTTCGGGCATGCTCAGTGGCGTCCGTCGGCGGGCCAACAAGGACACGCAGCGACGGCAGGGAGGGGCGGGCAGTCTGAATCTGCCACTTTCCCTCAGCATTAGCATGCCTCTTAATGACCAGTTAAGAGGCAGGGCCACAAATGAGTTGTGACAAGCGCTGCTGAAAACGGAGTCTTTTTCCCTCATTCCTGCTGCCTCTCAATCAACATTTAAACGCCTTGACGGCCTGACATAATTCCGCAATAATTATCACTCCTGGTCTTCTCCTTGGCCGGGACAGAAGTCAGATTGGATCTCATCACGGCGGAATAATGCTGACCAACAATAACTTTGTTTTTCTCCTTCTCGCTCCTCAGGGATGGGGCAGCCGACTCAGACAGGCCGGTTTAATCCGGTCGAGGTGAAGCAGGAGCCGATGGACGGCGCCTCTGCAGCCTCCCAGGAATCCATCCAGGAGCACAGCCTGGACCTGAGCAAGAAAGATCACAGGTATCACATCATCATCATCCTCCCCCTCTCGGCTCGCGCCCAGGCCCGCCCCGCCATGATTTATCTCTCGAATAATGCCGTATTGTGTTAATTAGTGTGAGTGCTCTTGTTAAAACCCCCTTCACAAGGTGGGTCTGATCAAGGAGGACGAGATTTACACGCTCCCTCCTTCTCCCAGCGCCAGGGCCTCCTTTGAGGAAATCCATCATACGAATGCAAAAATTCTCCCATAATGCCCTCTTTTCATAATGCACATCAACTATGAGGCATGACATGTTTGCACATTCATTTAGATGAAAGTGTGTTTGCATAAACCCTAATTTCCAGACTCGTTCGCTTTTTTTTTTTTTTTTTTTCTTCATTGTATATTCACAATCTCGGATAAATTATAATATTTACTGTTCTCATGCAAATCCTGCCTAAACACTGTTCGTTTTGCGTGTTCTAGCGCTGAATCAAACGGACACCCTGCACCAGGAAATACATCTCTTTTATCCTCACTTATGAATAAGGTAAGATTCATCCATCAAACGCTTTTCATCCCAAGACAAATTAGCAGGATGCAGAGGGGGCTGTTTGTTTTTTAATGTTTCACCGCTAATAGGATGAGTTTGTATCATTTAAATTTTCCAGCCATTTTTCATACAGTGTAATTTCAGCCCGCCGCTCGCAAATTAATATAATGAAGCAGGAGCCGGTTGCCACGGCAGATATATAGAGATGTTTGTTTTTTGATGAGCTGTTTTGAACTCTCCGTGCTTTTTTTTTCTCAGGCTTTCTTCTTTTTCTCCTCCATCTGCTCTATCTTTATTTATGGACTTTGTAAATTATTTGATTAAAAAGTCAGCGCTGAGAAAAAAGAGCAACTGTCACCCTCATTTTTTAAAAAGACGAAATGGTGCCGAACAGATATTTAAATGTTGTGTGTTTTGTGGGAATTAAAATGGACATTGTTTTAATCATATATCTTCTATGACTAATATAAATGGTGTGCATGTACCATTACCTTGATGATTTAAATAGAAAACTCGCTCTAGTTCTCCTGACGGCTTAGCTCAGCTCTCTCTCTCTTCCTGTCTCTCTCTCTCTCTCTCTCTCTCTCTCCTTCATACTGTATACAATACTGAACGGAAATGCATTTGAAGCCTCAAACATAAAGTGCACAAAAACTCTTGTATGTTTGGTCTTTCTTCGAGAAAAACTAGCTTAGTCTTTTTGCAAACTGTGATGAAACGTGCCTAAGCATGTGTTTGTGTGTGTGTAGATGAATCCTGCTTTCTTCGGTGCTTTGGATCTGAAGTCAGAGCTGGAGGGAGCTCAGGCGGCAAACGGCTCAGACGCAGCTCAGTATCTCAGTAGGGTAATGAAGAGGTCAGACCCAGAGAAACACAATGAGCAGTGGAGGACCTACCTGCGCAGGTGCCTGAAATCATCTTGTGTCCCTATAGAGCTTTAGTTTTACTTTTCAAAGTCTTGTCTACTCTCTTTTTTAAAGCACGGAGCTGAGACTAGTTTAAGTTTCTTTCACATTAGTCTTTTTATTTGTTATTATATTTTTAATTTGTATTTTCTTTTATTCAAGCAAGCATTCATTTTATTGTTTATTTAATTAACTTTCTTTTTTTATATCAATGCTTACCTTTTACCTGAATGCTAACTCCATTACACCCTAAGTTTCTAACTTAGTTGACATTAAATTGGTGATTGTGTATATATTTATGAATGTTAAATTAATGTTTTATACACCATGAAAAATGTAATACACACACACACACACACATATATTCCCCCCTATGCATCAAAAAAAAAAAGAAATGGTAAACAGTTGCACACCTAAAATATACACTTTCCCTTATACATACCTATAAATTGTAGCTTTAACTCATGGACCTGTTATTTATGTCATCTGCTATCACCAGTATGCCCAAATAGATCTTCCATTACAGAAAACACAGCCATGTCTTGGCTGCACATCCTCTGTGTTTTGTTAAAGATGGAGTCTGGTTTTTGTCACCATCTATCTTTATGATGTACCCTTTTGCTTGTCAGTGCCATCCACAGTGTTTGTTCCCAGGTTGTTATGTGGAAAGAGAAGATTTATCCAGAGCATGTGATGTTATGTACAGTATTTAGTTACAAAGCCCTAGCAAAATATCCCAGCCAGAGACCTGCTGCTTTTGGCTCAGACATAGATCGCATAAAAAAAAAAATAAAAAAAAAATCACCTTATTCAGAGTCATGATGAGTCCTAATGAGCTAAACTGAGAATACGAGAATAACTGACCTGGATTTACGAGCAATTCGACCCTTTACGTCAAGTTAAAGTTTCATTTTCTTACATGTTTGTACAGG
>JAUCMS010000050.1:6165243-6195846 GCA_032357445.1 Enteromius radiatus | reverse complement strand
TATCCCAGCCAGAGACCTGCTGCTTTTGGCTCAGACATAGATCGCATAAAAAAAATAAAAAAAATAACCTTATTCAGAGTCATGATGAGCTAAACTGAGAATACGAGAATAACTGACCTGGATTTACGAGCAATTCGACCCTTTACGTCAATTTAAAGTTTCATTTTCTTACATGTTTGTACAGGTATGACACTGACGATTTCTGCGAATCCCAATGCGATTTCTTGCACAAGATACATTTTCATTGCCTGGTGGAAGATTGTGGGGCACTTTTCAGCACGGTGGACGGAGCCATTAAACACGCCAAGTGAGGAGCATTACAATCAAACATAATGAATATAAATCAAAGTTTTGAAATGTTAAGGTTCACACCAACACACAAGCGCACATACGCACACGTACACAAAATTTACATGATTATGATCTAGTAATGTTAATTTGCTACTATGTTTGGCAGCTCTATTAAAGCACATCTAATGGGTGAATCACCTCTCTGTCATTAGCTTCCACTTCAGAGCCAACCTGAAGGTTAAATCAGAGTCCCCTTTCAACGAGAACAAGGAATCCAATGATAGCGCCCCTAATCAAATGACTGCCCCCATTTCCATGGCCAAGACGCCTCCCATGGAGGTGCCCAGCCTGGCTGTGTCAGGGGGCTACAGCTCTTCCACTTCTCTCCAAGCCTGGAAGCAGCTGGCCGGATCGATCCCCCAACTTCCCGCCTCCATGCCCAGTATGCCAGCCACTTCCCCTCTGGCAACCACTTCATTGGAAAACGCCAAGCCTCAGGTCAAGCCTGGCTTCCTGCAGTTTCAGGAGAAGTGAGTAGACGTTGTCATTCTTGTAAATTCATGATACCGTGGTGGTATGATTTGAATGGTCTGTGCTGCCTGTATTTCCATGTCTTCTGTGCAGTTTTAAATATCTGACAGACGTTTTGTCATGCTTATCTCCCACAGTGATCCTTGTCTGGCCACAGACTGCAAATACTCGAATAAGTTCCACTTCCACTGTCTGTTTGGAAATTGCAAATATGTGTGTAAGACATCCGGGAAGGCTGAATCACATTGCCTGGACCACATTAACCCCAATAACAACCTGGTGAATGTGCGAGACCAGTTCTCCTACTATTCTCTGCAGTGTCTTTGTCCTAACCAGGTGAGCTTGATTTTCAGAGGTAATACTGTATCAAGCATTCATTATTGTGTCTTTATTAGTGACACTTCCATTCAAAGGTCTGAGGTTGGTAAAAATTATTAAGCATGTTGAAAGAAAAAGAAAGCAGTAATATTGTGAAATATTTGTACAATTTAAAATGACCATTTACCATTAATATGTTAGAAAATGTAATTTCATCTTGAAAATGTTTAATTTTTGGCATCATTACTCCAGTTTGCATTGTCACATGATCTTTCAGAAATCATTCTAATATGATTTGGTGCTCAAGAAATATTTATTATTATTATCAATGTTGAAAACATTTGTGCTGCTTAATATTTTTTGTGGAAACTGTGATACAATTTTAGGATTCTTTGATAAACAGAAGAGATATTTTGTATACATTATAAATATCTTATATGATCAAAATGATCATTTTAATCCTTGCTGAATAAAAGCATAGATTAAATAAAAAATCTTACAACCATTTTACCCATAATTCTCTTATTTAAAGAAGAAATTAAAATATGAAATTATCTAACTGATTTTACATTGTAAAACAAAAAGAAATGGTACAATAACATAGCTACCACCCAGAACACCCTATGAACTAATAGCAATATGCTGAAACGACTGTAAAAAATCAAATATATATTAATAATAATAAATAATGCAGAGCAGCACCTTGGCAACCACCAACAACACCCTAGCTCCATGGCAATAACCCTTTTCAGAAAATGAATAAATTACAATTAAAACACTGAAGACAAAAGCCTAGGTACATATTTATCTCAACCACAACAAACAAACAAACAAACAAAAAAACGAAAACCACCTCGGAGACCCCAAAGCTGTATAAAATAAACAAGTTTTGCTTTTCATCAAAAATTCCATCATTAATAGAAAAAAGCCCTCCCTTTCCTGCAACTTGCATTTGGAGCAAAACCTGTTTAAATGAATTCATTTATGCGTCCCATCCCCACTTCTCGGAGCTCCCCCCTCCTCTCCAGAGTAGAGTGGGTTCTGTTTATGTGCTCCTGGGGGAACTGCCTCTCTGGAAACAGATGGTGGTGCAGAAACAGGTTACATTGCGGAGGACACACACATGCACGCACACGCAGACTAATGAATTGATAAAAGAGCTGTTTTAGAAATAGATGAATCGCCAAATGAACTAATTGGTGTGTTGTTATTGGGGTCAGCGGCTACAACGTGAACCTAAACTTCAAATTTCCGCTGGTCAGTGAGGCTGGTCCTGTCACATGCTCTGGCAAAGAAAAAGGAAAAGGATTTAATGAGCACACGTAACCTACTTCTTCCCTTTGGTACCCTGAGTAATGAGTAACTAACTGACAAATGATCAGACCCCATTTTTGTTTAAAAGACGGTTGGTTTAGTAATGATTGTAAATGAATGTAATAAGTAATAATTGGCTTGTGAATTAACTGTAGAAAACTGCACCATGGAGACTTGCGCGAAATGATCTTTATTTGCTGTTCTTTGCAGCACTGTGAGTTTCGCATGAGGGGCCATTATCATTGTCTGAGACCCGGCTGTTTCTTCGTCACCAACATCACCACCAAACTTCCCTGGCACATCAAGAAGCACGAGAAAGCTGAAAGACGTGCCGCTAACGGCTTCAAATACTTCACCAAGAGAGAAGAATGTGGCAGACTAGGTAAGAACCAGCTTTTCGTGTATCAAAAGAAGCATCTACTTTATATCACAAAGGGACGGTTCGCGTCATGTTCCTTTAATCCTAATCTAATTTGCTTGATTTGTGTGGTTTTCAAAGTAATTTAGTGAAATCGTACAAACCGTACATGTCCCAGCCTCCCACACTCTTCATTGTTTCAGTCACCGTTCGCATTAAGTACTCGTGTTTCCAAACACTCTGTTCATCCGAGCTCCCACGTTATTCTCCAGCAAGCTCGATGTTTGTAATGCGGCTGGAAGAATCAGAGATGGTGTGAAATAGAGATGATGTAACTGTAACTTCATATCAATTCCATCACCTGCTATGAAAACACTTTTTCCACTGGCTCTGGCTACAGGAAAGGTGGCGTTCCTCTAGTTGAGTCACTAATTGCCACGCTGTTCGCAGCACAACATACATGGAGAGGGAAACGGCTGCGCTTCACACTTATTCACTGAATTTTGAGCATGCTTCTCAGAAGCTGTTATCTCATTAGTTAGTATCTGTGCATTGATATTTTGTCAATTGAACGGTTTACAATGACAACAGAGTCAGCGCTGAGCCGGCAGCCGTTTACATTTTGCAGAACAAACACGTTTGGCGGAATTAAAGATGGTCTTGTCTCATTGTAAAACTGGGGACGTTTTATTTATATTACGGAAAACAGGCCGAGAAAAATGGTGTCTGCCTTTTTGTCATACATTAATACTTCAGTATTTATAGTAGGCAATCAAACAGAGGTTGTTTTCTTGGGTATATTTAACCTGTCAGGAATGAGCAATTACATATGTTTGTTAATTACTGTGCCTGTCGAGCTCAGTCTGTTTGTGTTGCTCTTTTTCAAGCCTCGATCATCATCACAAGCAGGCAGATTAAAAGTTTGCATTTTATTTTCTTTCTACTCCCCTCCCCTTAAAGGGAGAGTTCGCCCAAAAATTGTGCATCCAAACCCATCTGCTATGGAACGTGAGGAAATGGAGATTATGAATGGGGATGGTGCCGTTAAGCCATAAAAGAACAAATATTATAATAAAAGAGGTCAGTTTATGTTTTTAAGGTCTGAAGCCTTATAAAAGCTTCAACTGTATGAAAAAAATTGTTCACTTTTGGGTGAGCTGTCCCTTTAACTTAAGACAAAAAGAGCATTTATTTCAAGAGTGGAAAGTATCACAAGTGTCCACTGAGTATAAGGTCTCTCCTGTTGCATTGTTAGTGGCATAAACCAGGGACATATGACAAAAGCAAGCCGTAGAGTCATAAAGAATTGATGGTTCAGCTGGACTGGGAAAGTGGTATCCATGGCAGCAACATTAAACAGAACACCGGCGATGAGGTTACCAGGATCTGGTGGCACAAGAGCCCTGATATTTCAGCATGTGCTCATATTTACTCAACTCTGCCTTTTTAAAGTATATCACCCTTGTGTACAAAAGCAATCTGACAACAGGCGGCTGGTTGCGTGGCGCCACGGGTGCCATGGTAACGGACAAGCCCGCACCTGCCCTGAATGCTACTCTTTCAATTATTTCAGCACACATTATTCACAATAAAATTATTACGAGCACCCTACAATATTTGATTAGTGCGCAGAGTCTTTAAATTTGAAAACATATAGCAATTAAAATCTGTAGGGCCCTTTGTGTAGAAAAAAATAAATAATGAAAAAAAAGCAAAGGGACAGGCGTGAGGGGGAGGAAATACACCAGCAACAGATAGGTCGTGAAAAATGAATTTAATATGGAAATAATTGTGTGTTTACTTTGGTTTGCAGGGTTGTGCATTATTGCTTCTCCAAATGCAGAATGTATTTATGTAAATTCCAAATTGAATAAAAGATGTCATTGTAATAAAAGAGCACCACAGGTCTAATCTTCAAAAGGTTCGACTTTCCCAGTGTGACACTGGACTCATCTGCTCTGTCTCTCCGCATTATGCAGGCGCGGGACAGAAGCACAATGTCCTCATTACCTCGTTGAGGATCCATGATGTATGTTGTCCCTGAAACCCAGGCGCGATGAAGACGGTCTTTGCTCAAGTTAATTTTGTCGCTCGTCTCTTGCAGGGTGCAAATACAACCAAGTTAACAGCCACTTCCATTGTATCCGTGAGGGCTGTCAGTTCTCCTTCCTGCTCAAGCACCAGATGACCTCCCATGCCCGCAAACACATGAGGAGGATGTTGGGTAAAAACTTCGACAGAGTTCCTTCCCAGGTACGAAGAAATTGACGGTGTCTCTTGAAGATCACTGCCATAAGTGATCATAAATTAGATATATTTTCAAGCCTGCAACTTGAATGCAAATGATTTTATTTATCGGGCATTTATTGATTGTTTGGTATGCTGTACTTTAGATGGTCTCTCATGGCAACCGACATGAAGACATGCAGCACATGGCCAGTCTAGCTTCGTCCGGTGGGGTAGGCAGCCACCCTAATCTGACCCCCAACTTCTCCAACATGATGGAGGATAACGATGACTACATGGACTACACCGGTGGAGGAAGCCCACTGGGCCTCTCCTCCGAGTCCTCCAACCAAGACCGCAGTTGCACCAGCACCCCCGTGGGCAACGACAGTTCGCCAGCAGGTGAGTCGACCTCAGTAAAAATGCAGGGTCAGTGTGGCCAAAGAAACAAATATAAAAAGACCAGATTTCGTTGTATTCCTTATGTTAGCTTTTTGGACCTCCCTAACCTGCACCCACTCTTATTGTATTCCTTATAGCTGACTTATAAAGCTACCAAATGTTTTCCACTGTAATGATATTTATGAAATTATAAAGCAGTAAATTTGTTATAGATTCCTCCACACACTGTTCAGATGAATGCCATCCCTGTGGCGACTATATAAGAGAGACATCCCAGACTTTTCTTATCTCTACTGTCATTAAATTAGCCACGCACAAGTTGTCAGCCATTTTCCTCTAGGCTTAAAGGTTCATAAAGTGATGTTTGTTTATTTTATTTAATTTTTTTTGGAATATGACACATAAAATGTGCAGGTGTTAATATAATGGGTGTCCTGGGAACTCAGCGACAGCCCTAGGCTCTATAAACATCTAAAAATAATCTGGGTGCAGTCTGTGCTTTTTTAGCCAATCAGTTAACTTGAAGGCCTGTCAGTCATAGTCTATGGGATTTTGAGAGAGCTTGTTTGATTGAAGGTCTAATTCACAGGCTCATGTTAGAGAACTGGCTAACAATGCTACAGCACCTTTAAATCTGGGCCTTTGCTCTTCGAATCTGAGCTTTCCTTCATTTAATTGATTTTTATAGTTTCACTGTTTGATTTCAAATGATATCTTCCATTCTCATCACTGTTGCTTTTGGCTGTTGTCTGACTTTTGTTACCATTTGGCTTTCATTATTTCATTACTTGATCTCTTTCCCTTTTTACCTCCCTACCCTTGTGTCTTGTACCTTCCTGTCTCTGTTACCATCCTTCTTTGGCACCGTGTCTCTGTAGGACCAGGCTGTCAGGTCCCTGCTGACTCTCCTCCTTCTTCTCAATCTGCACCTCCTCCTCCTCCACCTACTCTTCCACCTCTTCATCAGCCTGCGCTCCAGAGTCAGCCTCCATCTCTCTCCTCGGCTCTTCTCCGGCCGCCACTCCCCTCGCTCCCATATCTCCTCTCCCCATCCTGTCTGTCATACTCTCTGCTCAGCGCCTCTCTCGGAGCCACTAGGAGTGTTGTCATGCCAACCAACACACCAGCTTTCAGCCCCATCATTCCTACTTCGCCTTCGGTTAAAAATGACGTCCCTATAGTGCAGGACGCTGCAGGTACCTATCCCGTCTCCACCTGAACATTGCAGCTCTATAGAGTCACAGTAGTTTGGACTAGCCGGTTATAACTCTTTAGCATTTTACACATGCAGTGCAGTTCAAGCCCACAATGTGGTGGTTTTAGTCTTGTGTAGTACATTGCACACCTGCCATTAGGTCCACTGTCTGAAATGCTGTCCATTAGTAGCCGGCTGTAAAGGGCTGGTTTAATCATGCCAGGCTTTAATAGAGTCATGTGATTCCTGCTGGCCAGGACAGGGAGCACATCATTAGCACTGACCTCAGGCTTATGGGAGGGAATCCTGCTCTCCCATAAAGCCATATGTACGGAAACACCTTTGAACTCTCCCAATACCTAGACGTGACAATCACGTTAAAATGTGACCAGTACATTATACAAATGGGACTGTCTCTGTTTGATTATGGCATGGAATCACATTATATGCAATAGTACATTGCTGTAGGAGGAACCTTTGTGGGTAGCTTTGACAGGGCGCATGTGGCTACTCCTTGCTTGCAGAATTGCTTTGCCGCTTGTCATACTGAGTGAAGTCTAACCCACGTATGCCTTTTTTGCAAACAGGTAACACCATCTCTATTCCGACGGCAACTGGCGCCAAGAAACGCTTCTGGATCATCGAGGACATGTCCCCCTTCGGCAAGCGCCGCAAGACCGCTTCGTCTCGCAAGATGCTGGATGAAGGCATGATGCTGGAAGGGTTCCGCCGCTATGACCTCTATGAGGACTGCAAGGATACAGCCTGTCAGTTCTCCTTGAAGGTAACCCACTATCACTGCACACGGGAGAACTGCGGCTACAAGTTCTGCGGCCGCACCCACATGTACAAGCACGCCCAGCACCACGACCGCGTGGACAACCTGGTCCTGGACGATTTCAAGCGCTTCAAGTCTTCGTTGTGCTGCAACTTCCCCGATTGCCAGTTCTCCGGCAATAGCACCCACTTCCACTGCCTGCGGTGCGGCTTCCGCTGCACAGACAGCACCAAGGTGACGGCACACCGCAAGCACCACGGCAAGCAGGATGTGATCAGCGCTGCCGGATTCTGCCAGTTCAGCTCCAGTGCAGACTGCGAGGTGGCTGACTGCAAGTACAAGCTCAAGTGTTCGCATTTCCACTGCACTTACCCAGAGTGCAAGCACACGGTGGTGGGCATGTCACAGATGGATTCCCACAAGCGCAAGCATGAAAAGCAAGAGAGGGGAGAGCTGCCTTCTGTCTCTCCGAATCAGGATGGCAACCACCACCATCACCACCACCACCACGCAGGCCTAGCCGTGCCCCCGATGCCCATGAGTATGCCCCCGACCTCGCCCGGCACACCGGGGCTGACCCACAACAACATGGCCATGTACCTCCCTTCGGCAAGGGGAGCCAGTGACTACGATCATCCGGGCTCAGCAGTCAACCTCGACAGCTCTCTGAACCTGGGGACAGACACCAATAGCTCCTTGTTCTTCCTGAAAAACGCTGCTGGATTGGGCCTCAGTGACTCCATGGACCTGAGCAAAAAGTTGCACCGGGAGCCGCTGTCCCTGGCCACCAGTTCTGGCCCTGCTGCTTCAATGGGCCTGGGCAACCCTCAGGACGACACTACCGGCACATCTGGTGACCCCGAAGATGACCTGTCGGCTGAGGAAGAGCCAATAGCTGAGGAGGATGATGATGACGACGACGATGAAGAGGAGGAAGCGGAGGAGGACATGAATACAGACTCGTATGAAGATTCCATGCCAGAGCAAGAAGTAGACAAAGACAATGGAGAGAGTTTCGATGCTTCCATGAACCACGCTGAGACTTCCCAACTGGATAAAGAGGAGCCGGAGGCTGAGCCCTAATCTATGCTGTAGAAGGAGAACTATGAATTCCCCGAACAAACGCAAGTTTGAGTGGCCTCATTTATCATGCTTAGAGACGCAGCAGATGACAAGAAAACAACCAACTACAAGAAAAGTGAAGGCCCAAAATGATTTATTATGATGTTTACAAGATGACCAACATTATTAATTTAATTATGCATTAAAAAATGAACAGAGAAATAGACAGACGAGGCCCTCTTTTACACATGGGTGGCTATGTAAACCTTTTCCTACACATCAGTCTTTTGTGTGTGTGCATGTTTGACTTTAATTTATTCGATTTCATTTGTTACTTTCTGTGTGTGGAAAAAAAATAAGGAAAAAACAATCTCTCTATATATGACTATCTATATAAAGTAGATGTGTGGATGTTAATGTACATTTTAATTGCAGTCACTGGATTGCAGGACCCTCGTACCAACCCGAAACGAAAAGCGTACATTGCAGGAAATCTTTTATAAAGAATGTTGCTCAAATAATTGATTCAGAAACACCTTGTGTCATTATTATTGTTGTTGTTATTGAAGTGCAGGGGCCTGCATCAGTGCTTTGAATTTGATGCTTCTCCGTTGATCAGTTGATTTTTATTATTATTATTATTATTTTTATTTACAGTTCTCACAGTTCTCACTTAAACCTGCTGTCACGGTCAGTGGTGTCATAGGCTCCATTCCATGTGGACATTCGCCTGCATCTTCAGGACAAACAAACAGTGACCAGTGACTGCAAAGCTTCAGGCCATAAAGCATTGATCTCAGTGAACGCTAGCTCTCACTCGATTTCTGTTCCTTCTCCTTTTCTCAATGAGGACCCATTTGTCATCGCATATTCATAGTGCACTTTTGTATAGATGAGAGCAGATACTCAAGCCTCTATTTAAGACGTTTTGTTATCTTTTACATTGATTGCATTACTATGGCTTTTTGTTTGTTTGTTTGTTTGTTTGTTTGTTTTGCATTATTCTCTAATTGCACAGGCATGACCGGATGACGTGTGGGTGTCTCACTGTAAATGGGTCTGTTTCAATGGCGAGAGTCGTCGCCCCCCTGTGTTTCTGAGAGTTTGTAATGTGATGATGGTGCTACTGCCCAGTATGAATGGGAGGAGATTACAGCTATGTCTTTGTTTTGATCCACAAATAGATGTCCTAAAGTGTCCATCAAACACAGAACAGGAGACAAGTGTCTCTGAATGTAGGGAAAAGATGTTTGTAGGTGTTATTTTCTTTTCCTTTTCCCTTCGCAGTTTCTGTAGCATGGAGAAAAAAAAACAATAGTTGCAACAAAATCTGAGGATGGAGACTGGCTTTTTCGAGCTTCTTTTTCAGAAGCATCATATATCTATTTCTAAAAGAAGAGGAAACGTGGAGAGAGACTTTTTTCTAGAGAGCTGAATGGAGGACAGGCATCACAAAGGCACCACGATGAATGCTAATGCTGGTGATGGAAAGTGTGTGATTTTATGAATTGTACAGACAGAAAACAATGTTTCAAGCTTTTGTTTTCTCTTTACAACAGCTGTGGTTTCGCTCCAATAATAAGAAGTTATTTAATATTTATGTGACCTTGCAATGAGAAAATTCTAGGGTGTTTTTGCACTTTTTAGGTTCATTTTTACCTTTTGAAATGATGGCATATATCTTTTAACAGGGAATTTGCTTTACAATGTTGTTTAGTTCACTTTGCTTTGATGCACAAATAGTCTTCAGTGTGACGAAGAACTGTTGTTCTGTGTTTCATTTAAGAAAAAAAAAGGAAAAAAAAAAAAAAAGTTTTTTCTTTGCTTCCAAGATTGGATGATTTCAATATGAAACAGGCATGCTGGAACCTGGCTTGTCTAACGAGTAACACTAATGATGACTGTAATTTAAATGAATTCTATACAGAGGAAATTATTGCAGTGCTTCGCTCCAAATTAAAAAAAAAAAAAAAAAAAAAAAGAGAGAGAGAAAAATGATTTTTGTTTGCTTGGCCTTCATTGAATATAAACAAGAAAAAGCGAGGCGAGGAAATTATGAATTATTTCCTAAACACAGCTTTGATCATAATATAGGCAACTAAATGTGTAGATGGTTATCTTCGACAATATTGTTTCAGGAGGAAAAAAAGGTTGTATAGTATTTTCTTCTGTAAAAACTATATATGAACAAAAATGCTCTTTGATTAAAAGCTTCCTTTAAAAAGAAAATAAAAAGGAGAAATAAAGAATAAAAAGTTCAAAACTGAACTAACACCAGTATAGTTTGCTTGTATGTATGTGTGTGTGCGCGCAACAGTATGTAAGCTTGTGTGTGTGAGGTTTTATTGTTATTACCATGGTTTCCCCATAGTAGTAGAGGAATTAGTGGTAATTAAATCTATACGAGTCACATTATTGTAGCACTGACCATTGGAGTGTATTTCTACCTTTTTACGCAACAAAGTCATCATTTTCAAAGCTGTATATCATGTGCGATCACAATAACGATGATATCTGCATAATTTACTACCATCCACAACTCTTTGTTTGCTATTGTTTTGGTGTTTGTTTTATTTAATTGAACTTATGTATTTTGCATATGGCATGCCCCTCTCACAGGCCGTTTGTTCTCTGGTCTCGAGTGCAAAGGCGCAGGACTCACACTGAAGCAGCTGTTTGCCTGGGAGATACTGTGCACTTGAATACATTTTATGTGTGTAAAATAGCAGGATTTGTAAAGAGTCGAAATAAAGAAATTCTAATTATTATAACAATGCAAATGTTCCACACAGTGTTTCTCGATCTCATGGTTAGTCGTAGGTAGCACTGCTGTTCTGTAGTGAAAAGGTTTAACGAGACTGCGTTTAATAAGCCCCCCTCCCACTGAGACTTACGCCGTTAAAGGGCACAAGGCCCCAGGTCTATGGTATGACACGGAGAACGCCAGCAGCGTTTTAACATCCTCCTTACTTTTCTCCAAAGACAGCAAATTCAATATGTGTGTGCAAACAATGGATCATAAAATTCTGACTCTGACATAGTCATGGAGCCACATTTAGCTGCTCTCTGGTGCATTTCGGGAAAGTTTCTAGCTTTCTAAAAGGTGATTAGTTTTTCATTCTTTTCTCTCATTGTGCAGGCTGCTCATCGCTTTGACCAGCCTATACCGTCCTGTCCCACTCGCTACAGCTGTTCTCTTGCCTCACCCTCCTCTTCCTTTTGATGTGTCTTTAAATAAAAACGTGTAAAGCCACCACCATCTGTCTGCCAGCTGGCATCCTGCATATAATCTTGAAAAAAAAAAAAAAAAAAAAAAGACAATTATGGAAATTATATTACACAAAAACCAGACGGAAACAACCTCCAAACTAGCGCAGGCTGCTGTTGAAACAACAGATCACCTTATTGTCTTTCAAAAAAAAAAAAAAAAAGGAAGGAATAATTATTGATTTTGTTGTATAAATTATAAATTGCATTCAATTATGTAAATTATGCTGCAAACATGATTTAGACACTAAGGCCAAAATTAAAAATGCAAGATTTTTTTTAAATGTAGGAAACAAATGATAAATCAAGAATAAAATTATTTCAAGCATGCAAACAATTAGAGCTAAACCAAACTCTTTAAACGATAAATGTAAAAATCATATATTAAAAAATGTGTGCGTATGTGTATACAGTCTATGCTAGAGCAGTTTTTTAAGCGTTTATCAATTGTGTATTTCAAATTATAAATGAACATAGAATTTTATCAAATTAGATATATTGTAAATTGTTAAATGATAAAACAACTATTATGAGGTTAAACAAAGCATAAAATAAAATCTAGCAGTATTTGTTTGCACATATTTGATTTGCTGTTTGTTCTGGAATGCGTTGTGCTTTTTACATCCAAAAACGTTGAGGAACCACCATATGCGGAATTAAATAAATCGATTTTTTTTTTATATTGAGCTAATTTACTTTAACTTGAAATGGAGACACAGCTGCATGAACATGTCTCATCTCTATAGGCTTCTTTTTTATTCCCATCATAATGAGCCGTGTGTGTGTGTGTGTGTGTGTGTGTGTAGTCATACCGGGGCTGGATCTGACTCGTACTGAGGGTTGATGTTCCAGAAACAGGTTGTGTGAGACGCAACAGCAGTGCATGAGGAACAATGGAGCCCAGAAACATGCGACAGGTGTTCTGTACATATGTCACAGCAGCGGTGGTCACACATCATCTACACAACCTATTAGGATGCACAAGAATCAACCATAATATTTCAAGCAATCGAGAAAAGCCGTGTGTATATTTAGTTTCTTACTGCATTGTTTAATTGCATTACACCCACGAACAAATTGTAACAACTGTGTGTTTCTGACAATTCGGAAGTGTACGGTTGTTTAGTTACAAATTGCATTTCATATGCTTGTCATAAACATCGAAAGAATCATTCCATTTGCGCATATAATTGCAGCATTGTTCTGTTTTTAGTTTGCGTCTGTAAATCTCATCCATTTCCTCATAACCTTTGGCATTCACATTCATTTTGCCATTTCCATTCATGCATGGCTTTATTTAAAGAGACCTTTGGTCAGAGTTTAAAAAAAGGATTCATAAGGAAGCTGCCTTGCCACTGGTAGCAGCTGCTGCTTGTGTGAAAAATTAAGTTCAGGGACCCCAAAGGAAAAAGAGAATTAGACACACATTCAGCCAATTTAACTTTAACAAGACCTTATTGGCGGTAATGTCACAGGCCCGCTATGTACAAATGCTATTCTCTGTATTCATGTCTACTGAAATGAGGAGAAATGCTCAATTATGTTCTGGATCAGGGGAGATTTCAGCATAAATATGACTTTAAATGTGTGTAGTCAGACACAGCTAGCTCGTTCAGTAGACAGTATTTCTGATTTTGGCAAATCAGTGTAACAGAAAAGCAAATCCAAAGCTAAGAATGATTTAATGTGCTCTTATCTGAACATTAATTAAAGACGCACCTGTCAGAATCACGCAAGTTTTTACTTGAAGCTGCGCAGCTGCACATAAACAAGTGAAGAATTTCACATACATAAACGCACTTATGCCAAATTTTGTGCAAGTGATAACAGGTCCCTGCTCTGTAAATGTAAACTTTAAATTTAACTTGACCAAGAATGCTATAAAACAGTCATTTTATCATTTTTAGTCATTTTTAAAAACACAAATATCATTACAGACAATTCCAAAAACTAAATAATAATAAAAATAATTAATTAATTTAAATGTATGTATTTAAATGCATGTTTTTTTTAAATAACACTTTTACAATTTGTTACAATATTTGTTTTATTAATCTGTTAACTTTGTCAAATAATGTTTTGCCTGTTTTTTTAGCTAATGTCACTATTACACATACTGCTTTACATGTACTTACTAGAGTAATAACAATATATTATGCTCAATTACATGCAACTTACTCTAAACCAAACCCTCAACCTAACCCAAACCTATCTAGAACGCAATTATTATTACTCAGTACATAATTTTATAATTACATTGCAACAAGGGCAAAGTAAAATAAAGTACAACCTAAAAATACAACTTTATTGTTGGTTCATGTTTGCTCAGATCCAATAAAATACTATTACCAGATACAACTTTTGATTTTAATTAGGCCTATGTATTATTAAATGCTGAAATTTACAAAAGATTTACAAAAATAAAACGTACAAAGTGTTACCAAAATGTCTTTATATTTTCTATACTAACTCTCCAGTTGGTAGGAGGATGACAATTTGTTTGTAATTTAATCATTTGTGACCTGACACACAATGTTAGGTTGAAACAGCTTAATATTCATGAGCTAAAAAGCATAGGTCGTGAGATCACCGCTGAAAGTAGGATATATCAAATTAACCAAACAATTCAATAACGCGGGAAAGTGTAATATTTTGTGAAGCTTGGACGCTCTAATTTCGGGTATGTTTGTAGCGCTTTGTGCCTCGCGCTCGCAGATTGTGCGCAGGCTTGATTACAGCGCGCTCTCTAATCATCACAGGACTGAAAATATGTGAAATTGATGAATAAAACTGTTTTAGCCGACTTTGGCACTCGGGCTGGGAGCTGTTAGATTACAAGCAGTTTGCTTAAAGGCTGAGCAGCCATCTCTGGAGCACTGGGGAGATGTTTCAGTTCTTTACGACTCCTTCCAGAAAGAGAGTACTGGGAGCAACAAGGCATTACTCTCGCTCGCGCGCACGCCAGCGAGGGCCATTTACTTACCAACTAAGGAGATCCTTAAGTGCTAAGCTGTAAATTTGGTTAATTTAGCACGATTCCACAGAGAATTGGTTGGTTTTCTTGCGGGGGAAATCCCAGCAGGCTTGCTGAGAATGAGCAGAGATGGTTGATGTGGTCCTTAGCGTCTTGATGACGGCAGGAACACACGGCTGACAGCGCGCGCTGGAGCTATAAAACAGAGCTGCCACGCCGGGGCACAATGCGCGGCAATATGAATATTGCTCAAACTTAATCCAATTAGCTTGTATTGAAGAAAGATGAAAATGTTCAATACTTAGAGAAAATGGTGTATACAGATGGAGACGTGGCCCTTTGAAATCACACGTCCAGGCAATCAACGCTGGAAAACATCACGCAAATGCAAGCGATAAATCGCGGTGTTTCACATTGTCACAGTGTATGTGTGTGTGTGTGTGTGTGTACTGCTTCTTGTGATTGGAAGCACCTGCACACAGTGCGGCGTTCGTATATTAAGGATACAAACCAGGCCGTTTTTAAATTGAACCTCATTGAATGAAAGAAGAGAGGGAGGGAGAAATAAAAGCCAGCGACCAATTTCGTCCATTTAACTGACTCTTAAATCAGACTTGATTGAGAGGGAACAAAGAGAATTAGAAAAGCTGCTCTTTTGATGAACCACACAGGATATGATGACATTCAGCAGTTGTGCTCTGATACTGAAGCCACAAAACGTGTTTGCACGATGACCATAAGGACATGACAGGATCTCCCAGTGCATCCTTGTGAACCGGGTCATGGTAAATAAGAGCTTTTAAAATGCCTTGTTTGGTGCAGCAGCTGCAGCCTTTATGAAAAGAAAAGTAAAAACAGGTGGGACAAGGCTTGTGCTAATCTTTCACATTATGGTGATGGTTGATAACACACTGGTCTTCTCACTCCACACACTTAAAATACTGTCACCCAATACATCAGCAATGTGATATTTGCAGAATGGAAGAGGTGAAGATTGGAAAGATTGTGCTGATACTAATAATAAAGTGCATGAAGTGAGGGAAAAACATGTTTATATATAGAGTATACATTATAATCTAAACTAAAATTCATTCTTGTAAATGAATACGATTCATTGAATACAATTCATATGCATTTTATGTAAAATGCTGTTCTATAAAATGTAAATTTACTTACAAAACGTACAACACTGATGTATTTTTAGGATCTAAACGTATGAACACGTACTAATTTTAAGCATTTTAATGTACAAACTTGACATACTGTATTGACTACACCTAAAAACATCATCATTTGGGTTACTTTTGGTACCGCTTTTGACATTTTTGCAATAAACAAATGATTGTAATTGCATTTATCTGGATGTCATGTTTTTCTTCTACTCTACAGAGAAAGTTATGTTTAGATTTAGAGGTAGGAGTGGGATTAGTGACTATAAAATACTTTTAAATGCTATGTTGTTACAAAAATGGTTATTTTCCTGCCTACTTCGGTCAGTTGCGTTTTATATAATTTTATATTGGTTAAAATGGGTTTGGGGTAGGTTAAGGGGTCTAAAAATCTAAATCACTTACTGACACAACGACAAAAATACAAATATCTTTATATGAAAGATTTTTAACTAAAAATACGTAGCGATTTGTACATTTTAAATGTTAAAATATGTCTAAATTGTATGTTTTAGCATCAGTAAAAATTGATTATTTTTTTTTACATAGAATGAAATGAGGTAAACACACTTAAAAAAAAAATCTGTAAAATTGTAGAGACGAAGTCACAAATTTAAGAATGTTTGGTTGAAAGTAATGTAATGTTTCTATTAAGGTTTGACGCACCCTATTGTAATACTATCTCCTGAATGACACTTAAGTTCCGTTGAAGTGTGAGGTTAAACATATCAATCAGAAACACTCTTATATCTGAACAGACCGTTTTGGCCTATTTAAAATATGCACCAAATCTAATTCTGATAGTCAAAACACTGGCTTGCGAGACTAACAGTCTTTGACACGTTTCCAACGACAAGTAATTTGTCTGCGCACACTAAACATGAAACTGCTGAGCTATGCCTCACTATCACAGCCAATCAGAAGATATTTGATGTCTAATGTACAGTTATGTGACTGCAGGTTTTTGGACTAATGCGATTTTGTGGTGGGCGGAGCTACCAAGAATGATATAAATGGAGCTGCATATAACACTTGCTTTTGGTGCATCTTAATCCAAACAAAATCCACATTTGAGGGCCGTGAAATCTATACGAAACAGCATTTGCTGCCTAATATTGGGTCTCTTAATGGCTTTATTGTTTCTAAAAACATTTTAGCCCGGTTTCAAAGCACACAGCATTTTATGCAAGCAGCACATTTCTAAACAGTCTTTAATAAACACGTTAATGACAGAGCAACCCTCCAGCTGTACAAGAGACTTAGTTATTTCTCCAGGCATCAGACATCTTACTTATTCCACAGTCATTAAGAGCTGTGCTCCAGGATATAGCAGAGCTGGTGTAATTACACAGGTACCGTGATGAGGAAGTTAGCAGTGGTATTCATCGTCTTAATTAAGGCATAAACTCTCTGCTCTAAGCTAAAAGCAGCTCTGTTGGTTTAGGTGCAGAGTTCGAGCAGAGCATGAGAGCACGTCAGTGTCATCCAGCAGCACATCCTCCCAGGGTTGTAGTCAGCATTTGCATGTGGAAAGTAAACCACAGAGAAAGACTGCGATGAGGAAGGACGAGCAAATCCTATCTGAACCAAACGCGGAGTCAGGGGCAGGTCGAGCTTCGCTTTCGCTTCCTCCTCAGAGCCTCCGGCATCTTTCAGGTGCTGCGCATGCGATTTGTCTAATTTGCAAGCCTTGGCGAGGACTGCACCTGTTGCCCCGTCACCGCCTGCAGTCCCCAATCCTCACCAAGCGACAAGCACCCCTAGATAATCCATTCTACCCACTATAACAGGATGCTCTCTCTGGTCTGTGTAGGACAAGGGCATTTTTCTCTGGTGGCGCACTCATATCCGCCATGCCGCTGATGGCTCATTACAGGCCAATTCATAAATATTGTCTGCAGTATTACCACTTCCAGGGGCTCTCAACTCCCTGGAGATTTATTCTTCTCTTTTACAGCATGCTATTGTTTTTCTCCTGCTTTCTGTTTTTTATACCTCACCCTCCGTTCTTCCACACCTCCTCTGTAAGACGTGACACTGTTTGACCACCACAGCCACAGTGCTTGCCGCATAAGGACGACAGCGGCGGGTATTTGTTCCATTTAGAGTTGAAACAGGGCCAGAGGAACATCAAGTGACAGCAGCCACACAGCAGAGCGAAATGCAATCCTGCTCGATTGAACAATCATATAAGTGATGACAAAGTGCTTTATGACTATGCGGGCTTTGTTGCACTTGGGTTTAGCCCACTAAGGTCTTATGCAGGCCCTCTCACGCGACCTTGGCCCATTTTCACCTCAACTACAGCTCCCAGAAGTGCGGTCTGTCAAGCCTTTTAAAACGCCTTCAGCTTTTTTACTCTACTATAACTATTGTATGTACTAATTTAAATATATAAGTGAATGTGTGTTTGTGTATATATATATATATACACACACACACACAGTAGTCAGCATTTGAAATAGATTAAATAAGGTTCATCAAAGTTATGCTAAGACAAGAATACATTTAGATTTTGATCCATTTCAAATGTTTACTAGTGTATACATACATATTTATTTATTTATTTATATATCAAGGCAAAAACTGAATGATCATACTGAATGAATACACACACACAAAATAAGCTAATGTAAGAAATTTCAGTGAACAAATACTTTACTGAGGAACTGAGATTGTTTCAGTCACAGAATGACTTTAAGATTCATCTTAAAAACAAGTTTAATGTTTCTAGTTTAATGAGAGTTGTAGTTTTTATTAGTCATTTCCAATTTTGTAATTTTGTGTAAGTCACGTGATTATGTTACATACAGTATATCAGGTGACAAAGAACCATGTGATTTGTTTTTTTTGTGGTATAAATGACTTGGCATTGTAATTAGGTATAGTCATGTTATGACTGAAACATTTGCTGCTCTTCAGTAAGAAAGTACTATTATTATTACTATTATTATTACTATTGTCATTTTATATTGTTCTTTTATATTGTATTTTGCTTTTAGTTGACACTATTATAATTTTTTAAGGTAAATAACCCTGCTTGCTTAAAGTATAGATGAGAGGGCTTCCAAATGTTTGTGACCAAGGGTCTCACCGGACCATGAATGAAACCAGACTCTGTATTGCAGGCTGAAGCACAACATCGCACGCAGCCGACTCCATCAGCATAGAGCGTGAGCGTCCCGTGGCGCATGCTACCATCTGTCCATCAGTGGATTCCCTTTGAGTGTAGGATACCCAGTGGTGTTCCAGAGGTCTGGACCCACATTAGCACAACATCAAACAGGCTCCCTCCTACACATGCAGCGCTGCATGCGCTCCTGCTTATCTTATCTGAGACGGAAGGAGGAAGTCTCCCCTCCGGTCCATCCCTGTAGAATTAGGCTTGACCTTTCTCATGCAAAGCTGAGAGAACTTGGAGAGGTTTTCTGCCCCGGTGACTGGGATTGTGTCCAGGGATACTGTTTTAATGGGGCACCTGCTGTGCTATTGTTAAAAATAAAGATAGGTATGACTGGCATCACCTGATATCTTTAATATGGAATGTGTTCTAATTCCATTTTTATGACAGCGCTGTAGTGATGAAAGTTATGTTTAAGGTTGTTAAAAGTGTTTCTTTAGTTTTATTAGTCACATATATAGCACAAAGTAATGAGATTAAATTGCAATGAATTCTTAAAATAATGATATAAATAATACAGTATACAGCATACTAATGTATGCATATATATATATAATGTGCATACATTAGTATGCTGTATTAATTGTGCTATAGAACTAAATTGTGACTATATAGTTAAAGGTTGAACGTATTGAAGTAAATCTGCATAGTTATAAGTTTAAATACATATAATTAAATCTGCACAAAGTTTTATATATATATATATATAACTATAATATATAGAACCATATTGTGAATATATACTGAAGTAAATGTAAATAGTCTGTATAGAAGGAAATCTGTATATATAGTTACAAGCCTGACTATATAAATGTAAATTGTAAATATACAAGTAAATCTAAATATAGTTATATGTCTGAATATAAGTAAATCTGAATAATGTATATACTTCTAAGCTTGAATATATAAATGTAAATTGTGCACATATAGAATAAAATCTGATATAAGTCAAAATATATAAAAGAAAATTGTGAATATATACAGTAGAAGAAAATGTGAATATATAGTTGAATGCCTGAATTTATAGAAGTAAAAAATTATATATAGTTATAAGCCTGAATATATACAGAAGAAGTAAATCTGAATACACAGTGCCCTTCACTAATATTGGCACCCTTGGTAAATCTGAGCAAAGATGACTGTGAAAATCATTCAAATCATTTTGATCTTTCATTCAAAAAATTCACAAAATTCTAACCTATCATTAAAGCAAAACAATTAAAAATGCAAAGAAAAACTCATGATGAAATTATTGGCACCCAATTATTGCTATGCCCTTTTCCCAAGATAACAGCTCTGAGTTCTCCTGTAATGTCTGAAGATTTTGGAGAACACCTGATAAGAGAAAAGAGACCACTCCTTCATCCAGAATCTCTCCAGATCCTTCAGAATACCAGCTCCATGATGGTGCTTCTCCTCTCCTCTGTAGTTCAGTTTATTTTGATGTTTGTTTTGGATTACTGTCCCAATGGAAGTCCCGACCATGGCCCATTATAAGATTTCTAACAGAGTCTGTGAATTATTGATTTGTTGGTATTTGATAGAATCCATGATGTCATGTGTCTAAACAAGATGTCCAGGACCTCCAGCTGAAATATAGACCTCCACAACATCAAAAAAATACAGCAGTATATTTCATTATACAAATGGAGTACTTTTTATGCCTATGTCCAACCAAACCCATCTTGAGTGTTTGCGTTAGTTTAATCTGATAATAGAATAGGTAGTCCCATTTGTAGTTCCTGTCCTGTCTGACAACTGAACATGCTGGAGATTGTTTTTGGATGAGCAAGGAGAATTTTTCTTAAACCCTCCCAAACAACATGTGCTGATATAGGGGCTGTCTGACTATTTGTTTTTAAAAGGCTGGATAATTTCATGTCCATAATTACCCTGGAGTGCTCAAAATTGTGAATATGAATGGGAATATACTTCAGCGATATTTTACTCAAAAAATTCTAGGGGTGCCAATAATTGTGGTCAACATGCATTGGAGAAAAACAAGTATTTAATCACAATGATTTCTCCCTATTTTAAGTTGTTTTACTTCAATGATAGAATGTTAGAATTGTGTTAATATTTCGAATGAAACTTTAAATAAATAGACAAAGTTCGAACCCTGAATATACAGAAGTACAAATTAATATAGTTATAAGTCTGAATATATAGAAGTAAACCTGAGTGTATACTTTTATATACTGTAGAATTATGATTAAAATTATGATTATTGTTTCATCATGAAACTGAATTGTGAACCCCTGTGTAGTGTAAGAATAAAAATAATTTATTAATAATCTGTATTTATGTCAATTGTAATGCATAATAGTGTAAAATTGCTTTAAATTACAGAAGGTTGCTTGATCTCTGCAGGGATTTTTCTCCCCAAATCTGTAGCTCTGTAAACTTCGGATGGCAAAAGACAATCCAGATTGGGACTTGAGGTGATGTGGCGTCACCTATTGCAATTCCTCCATGAGCACCCTGGGCTGCGAGCGCAGGCTGTGTTCAGTGAACCTCCTGGGGCAGGAAGGGCTAACAACCCTTGCATTGATCCAAGGAGACACTCAGCCCTCTAACCTGCTGAGTGCTCAGTTCAGGAGAACAATGGAGTTCAGCACACATCAATACAGCAGCAGCCTATTGAGCGCACTCCGTTTAGTAAAGCCGACTGATGAGGTTGAAGCTCCCAAGTCTCCACAAAAGCACGACAGACACCTTCAGTACCTGTTAAAAAAAAAAAAAAAGCAGCAGCCCTTTCTTTCCGTCTCTCTGAAAAGACATAAAGACTTCAGACTTTTTGTGTTCATTTTCCAGCATCTTAACCTGTTACTATGAGTCACGCTGGCTCAAAAGGACTGGTAAGTCTCACCTACAGGAAAGAGTTGGAGATTGGGATGGAGGAGGCTTTCTGGGCAGGAATGCACTGCTTGTCCCATAAGACACTAAATGATGTACAAGTGCATTTATTACAGCAGCCCCTATAAATCTGAGCCTGGCCTGAACTCCAGGGAGAGGTTAATGGATTACAAAGGGATGCGGTATCGAACCTTTGAGAAGTTTATACACCACATCAATATGTGCAAGGCTATTGATCATTTAGACCTTGACAGACAAATTAAATTCATAAACTTGATAATGCACTGGAATATTTGTATTGCTTACTACAGTGGAATGGGGCCTTTTTTACATTTTTTAAACCGTGCTGCTTTAGGATCAAGGTTTATCGACTGAAATTCACTTAATAGAGTCCACTGAAAACGCCAAGAAGAATGCTGATCTAATGTGAAATTTAGAGTAAGATCAAATACATAGTTATGCAGACTTTACCCACATTTTCTTTCAGGCTGTTGACCATAAAGTGCAAATTATTAAAAAATGGAAATAATTTAAATGCAATAATTATTTGTACTTGAAATGAACCGCATAATCAAAATGCAATTAATTTATTTGTATAATATTTTTGCTTATTGTAGAACACTGCATTACCTAATAAATAATAAATGCATGTATAAGATATGAATAATTTACTTAAATTAATCATTTATTAATACTATCCCTTCTTATATCTAAACACATTTGTGTTGTTTGTTACAATAAAACCATTACACCAAAGTTGAATTTATACCCAATCAAATGAAAATTATTAGAAAATAAACGAGGGAATTTGTGTTAAATCAAATTTATTACAATTATGTACATTCATCTTTTCATACCAGAATTTCTCTGTGACAAATACCGGCATAGTGTCAACATCAACAACAGAGCTACATACAGCAACAATGTGCAGTTCATACAAACCGTTACAGACCTTTGACGTAAGCTTACTTATAAAACTGATCCAGCACACACACACACACACTCTCTCAGCTCTCAATGAGAACGAATGCTTAAATCCCTAAACTGAGTTGCTGAAACTGAGCAGCAGGATGTAGATTCTTAACAAAACTCATAAAAACAGTTGGAGATGAGAATGCAATATTAAAAGAGATATAGGCACTGAATTTGTGGCTTATATCAATGTTTAATTCAGTAGCCCTCACAGCGGCTTTACAATGATTAGCTAAAATTAGCATACAATGTTGTTTAAAGGCCTCTGCCGCCACGCTACCAGAAACAACCTGCCAGTTGCAGGAACTCCTGAATGTGGTTTTAAGCTAAAACTGATACATGCACACACTCACACTAAAACTCTGTCTCATTCTGAAGCCGATGGTCTTCCTTCCTTCATCTCACTTAAAAAGCTTACTTATCATTTACTCTGAAATGACACTTCTGACACCAATAACCGCAATTTACTTTCAAGCTTAAACAGACGTTACTGATTTCTTTAAAAGGATAGTTTACCAAAAACATGTTATTTTCAATAATTTGTCATTCCAAACAGCATTTTTATGGAACAATGTCATATTTTGAATAGTTTGAGTGTGCAAGTTACTTAATGACAGTTCATAATGAACAGTTGTACATTGAAAAAAAAAAAAAAAACTGCTGTATTGAGTTTAACTCAAGAACCTGATTAGTCAAATTTGGTGAATGAAATGTGTTGCGTGATAGTGAACCAGACCAACTGGTCTCATTAATAGGACTGATCTGGTTCTTTAAAGATGTTTCTGGGGTCATTTCTGGAGTTTTAACAGATGTGGTTATGAACTGTGTTTGAATGGAAAGGAACAGTGGGATTTTTAGTTTTGGTTTGTTGAAATGTATCGAAATGATAAAGGTTTAAGTAAATCCCATTTTTGTTTGTGTGTGTGTGTGGGGGGGGGGACTATTCCTCTAATGTTCTCTTAACATTTGGATTGTTAGCTTTTCAAATCAACACCCAAGTTTTCAAAAAAAAAAAAAAAAAAAGTCACTCGCGGTTTCTCTTGACATTGTATCGTATGAATATATACGCTATTCTTGTTTGGGTTAGTAAGCCAACCCTAGTCTAGGAAGTAAGAAGACATACACACATGGCCAGACAAGTTGAGCTCTTTCATTGTGCGTTCGCATTGTGCCGCCACAGACCCACAATTCACCTGGCTGCGCTGTAATCCGGTTACTCTGAAGGTCATTTGTTAAAAGTGAAAATGTCACAATGGATATGACACTCTAGTTCTCACTCCAGGATCTCTCCGGCTTTGTTTCTCATCAGCTGGTGAGTGAGTAATTTCATTAGTTAAATATTCATACGTTACTCTCCATTTGCATCACAGGAATTTTTTTTTGCGTCTTTTTTTTAATCCTCACAGGACTTTCTGAGAGAAAAGCCCCCAAAGAGAAAAGCACAACTGTCAGCACCTCCGCTGAAGCATCCATTGTTTTACACAGTTTAATTACAAAACCCCAGCACCGTTTCATGTTAAGATTATTCACTGCAGGAGGCCTATATAATTTGGACTGGAGGGTTTGTCATGTAATATAATACAATATAACAGGCTTTCAGTATTAGATTTCCGATTTTAGCCTCCTTGACATTTCAAGCCGCATGAACTAATACATCTGTTATTTGTCGATCATTTGATTATTAACATACTTCATAAACCAAATCAGCTACCCTGCTGGAGACTGGAGAGATACGACCAAGACAAACACATTTCTCTTTCCCCTCATTGCATTCTCATTCGCGTTTTTGCTCTCTCGCTTTCTTTCTTGAACAGAAACTCAACACAAAATACAAGGCCTCGCTGTTTCACAGACTGCTGAAGCCTGATGTACTAGACATCTGAAGGAGAGCTGGTTCACTACTACAACAACAACATAATAAAACAATGCTGGGACTGTGCAAACTAGTGTTTACTGCTGAAAAACAAAAGAAATGGCATAGAAACTTTCAACTTTCTTTGGTGCCTCTGACTTGTCTAGTCCTTACACTGCCGTTGATGACGTTCTACTTAAATGGGCTTATTCTTGGAGCACTACAGTCTCTAGTAAAACAGCTAGCTAGTATTTAGGGCAAATGTATGGAGGCAAAAGGGAAAGTCATAATTCTCGTCGTCTTTCCAGAAATTTCTGTCGCTGTGCTTGTTGAGGCATGCAGAAGGTTTGTGCCTTCACTCTAGTTTGCACGTTGTACGTTTGCATGTTGAAAAGTCAAAAGGGTAAAGAACTGCAGTGAAAGGAACATAATCCACCTCACCTGCCGCTTTCGTACAGTGTTAAATAATACTTACTGCGATGAGGGTGTGATATCAGAACTTAAATTAACTCTAAGGAACCCGGGAGAAGCCAATGGATGAATGTTTGTATCTAATCGACTTCGCTCTCGTTGCTTGCACCTTCTGGACGCCGCAGCTTCTCTACCTGCTCATTTATCTGTCCGTCGCCTCCTCTCCTGTCCTCCGTCTGCACACTCAGGTGGTCTTCCTCATCTGCATGGGTCACGTCATCATCCTCGTCTTCGTCCTCATCATCCTCTCTCTTCTCCTCCTCGCCCTGGACTTCCATACGGACCTGGTCTTTCAGGTCCAGAGGGAGAATGGAGCCCAGGCCTACATCTCCATTCAGGCAGTGCGAGCCGGAAGGGGTGGCCTGGGAGCTGTTGCCCTCTTTGATGGGGGAGGAGTTGGCCGACTCGTTGCTGACGGGTGAGATGTCGCTACTGCTGTTGGTGTGGTTGACGGAGGGCGGGTTGGACAGCGATGCGGGTTTGAGAGGGATTTGCCAGGATGGGATTTTGGGAACGGAGGGTGAAGCGGGGAACTGTCTCCTGAGAAGAAAGAGGACATGACTAGAAAATTACGAGCGTTTTCTTCGAACCCTTTGCTGAAATCTCTCACAACAGAGTACACATTGTGCCTCAGGCTTGTTATCTGCCTAAAATATGCACGAGCGAGTCCAGCTATTGTGCTTTGGAAACACAAGCAGATTTGTCAGTCTGAAAGTACATGAGAGATTATGTCCATATGTACGCCACACCTGGCATCTGATGCAAAACAAAGCATGTCCTCACAACAAAGGTAAAATAAATTCAAAAGCGACTTCAGGGTGGTTTCGTTTGAATATATGAGGCAACAAGTTGAGCAGATGGTGAGCTCGGTTTGTATTTACAGCAAAGATCTCACATCTTGAGAAGGACAACCAGACATAACATTCAGACAGTGAAAGAAAAAGGTAATTACAACTTAAAATGTTTAATGAGAACGAAACGGCAGACAAACGAAAGCTTTTATCTGTGTGAATTTCAGATGTATGAGATTACTTAGATCTTAATTTGCATGACACATACATAATCAAGTAAACATTAATGAAAGTGAGGGAAGATCCATCTTGGGGCATTGAGGGAACCTGTTGGATGCATCAGGCCTCATTAACCAGTAATGAGCTGGTTCCAGCTACATGCCCCGGTGAAGAGAACAATATGACACATACAGATCAAACCGTTTCAGACACATTTATCTGCCAAATTGTCCCAAGGCATACTAATATCAGCTGCCCTGAGTGAGAAACAATGCTCTCCACTCATTTACACTCTGATATTACAAAACATGCATGCTGGAACATCCACTAAAGGTCTCTTTCAGGATATTAAATGTTAAGTTTGTGCATCTTATTAGTTTTCAAGCACAAATCTGAACACGCTGAAATATAAAGAAATTTGTAACCGCAGGAAAGGCCTTGTGGATATCAGATTTTTTGTACACAAACAAAAATTAAGTTGTGCGGGAGAAAAGTATAGTTTGTTCAGTGTGTCATACTGTTATGTATCAGAAAATAGGTCTAAGGTCACATGTATTATTTGCTGACAGACTGACACCCAAATACACAAGATTCTAAATGACTGTCCTTCATATCCACATCTATTGTTAGAGATCTATATATAAAGAAAAAAAGGGAAAAGTTACCTGCTAAGAAGAAGACCTTTAAGAGATACTATTTCAGCCTTGAGTTCACTGATGCTCTGAGACTCCAACATGCGGTTGGTGGCAGATGAAGCCTAAAGAAACAAAATTACAAATGATCATCCTCATTTTGGTTTTGAAAACAAACTTAAAACACTTATTTGCTACTATAGGCTGAACTGACCTCTACCTGGGCTTTAAAAAAGTTATTTATTCTCTACTGTAGTTAAAGGTGAAGATTTACCCCAGAATATGAAAGCTCTATAATATCAGGCCTTATTTACCAGAATCTGCTATATTAGTATGCAGCATATGCAAAAGACTTCACAAATGTTAGTGATCTGTTAAAGTGTGACTTTTTCTAATTTGATTTGTCAGAGTCACTCAATGAACAAAATAATTTGATGCGTTCAAACTGCCAATACGAGACAATGAAAGTCTTGATATCAAACCACAACTACACTGACAAGTCCCACCTACTATATTTTCTCCACCCAGAAGGTCAGGATCTTTCAAAAAAAAAAAAAAAAAAAAAGTCTAAGGGAATTAATCATACCATTTTTACATATTTTTCCATATTGCAGACTGCTGATTTGAGCAGGACAGAGGTGTTTGATAAGAGGTCTCTGGCACAACAATGGCAGTATTCATCAAGTCAGGGAGGTTTTTATTAAAAGAAGCCTTATCGCCAACAGCTTGCCATGGGATGAATTGCTGAAGGGAGTGATGGCCAATTGAAGTGGCCAGCAAACATTTGAATAGCAAATAACTTCAAGGGGAAAAAAGGGCCCCAAAAAAATCCATCCATCATTTTTTCCCCCCCAAATAGACAGGTGGTTGGTAATGTCAATTTATAAAAAGATTTGTAGCCCCTCTACATTTCAGTTTCAGTTCTCCAAACGTTCTGACAGATTAACCTGGGCTCTCAAATGGGTCCTGTATGGCTACACAGAGCCAATGACTCTTTGAACCATCCACAAACAAACCATTCCAGTTCTTCTGCCCGCTGAGGGGGGGAATATGAGAGCAGGAAGAGGAAGTGAGAACAGGGCTGGGGGAAAAGGAAAATAAAAGTGTAATTAAGAACATTGGAGTCACCGGGGGCGGCTAGTTAGAAAGCAGAGACCCCCTATCAAGAGGAGAGGGATAACTCGGACTCTTCCACATGTAATTAAATCTAAAGTAAATTAATTGAATCGCATCAAAAAAGGATCAGACTCATTTACAGCGAGGGCTGTAGAGGGACAGCGGTTTTGTCTCCTTTCTGCTCCTAAAGCCCTCAGATAAGTGCGGCATTTTCGAAGAGGCCACATCTGATCCAAGCCGAGCGCATTAGGCCTGGTGAAGACACTCTTATTACAGGCCTCACCTCATTATGGCCATCTTAATCCCACACTCCCCACGGCACCCGGTATAATAAGGCTGGAATGTACCTCTTGCTCATTTTACCTTTGTAATGGGGAAAAAAAAATTAATTGCTTCGGAGGCTTAGCTTACACTTCTCGGACATAAAATCTAAATAATATTTTAACAGAGGCTACAAAGCACCTCTCAGCCGGCGGTGTTTAAAGTTCCACCGTTGCAATTCTTCATTTCGAGAGCCAAACGCGCACACACACACACACACACATTCAGTGATGACCGTTTAATTGCTGCTAAAGGCCTTTCTCTGCATGTCTTTGAGTGTGTGAGCAGTCATCCAGTCAGAGGGGTCAGTGCAGTGTGATCAGGGTCCGTCACCCTCTTAAGTGTGAACAAAGCTTTGCTACAGTCTGGGTAATTATTTAAGGAGGTGGAGCGTACCGTACAAGAGAGGTATATGCACGTACATACACAGAAACAGGAGTCAGACATGGAATACATTAAAGCAAATGTCTGCAGAACATTAACAACGGATAATATCTTAACAAGGCAAGTTAAGAAACATCTGAATGCAAATTAATTCACTGCTTCTCTCTCTGATGCTCTTTTCACCACTTAATGCATGTATATTTATGGTGGAATCAGCTTGAAAATAAATCCCAAGGGAGTGTTTTCTGGTGAAAACACTGGTACAATTTATTTGAGCCTGTTTATTCACTTTCCCAGTGGCAGGGCGTTCTGCGGTGGAAGGGGAAAAAAAAAAAAAATCGAAGCGCTCCTAATCTTCCACGAGCAGCCACTAATAAAGACAGCTATCGTTATATTCAAACGGCAAAGCAATTAATCTCAAACAGTCAAGATGATAATGCATTATATATATACAAAATAGAGAGAGAATGAGATGCAACATTCTGCCTGTTATTCAGTATTAAATATTATCAAGGAGTACAAGGCGTTTTGGTTAAAAAATAAGAATCTTTCAATTTAAATCAATACAATACAGTTCAGTGATGGCAATCTGGCAAAAAAAAAAAAAATTGAATTAAATTTTATATATATATATATACACACACACACAGTGGGTACGGAAAGTATTCAGACCCCCTCACATTTTTCACTCTTTGTTATATTGCAGCCATTTGCTAAAATCATTTAAGTTTTTTTTTTTTGAATACTTTCCGTATCCACTGTGTGTGTGTGTATATACAGTGTGTGTATATATATATATATATATATACATACACACACATATAGTGCTGTCAAATGAATAATCACGATTTATCAAAATAATTATATAATTATAATACACACACACATATTATATATATATAACAAAAACACTCAAAGTACACCAAATTCAAAATTGAAAACAGAATTTGCCTGACAAAGCTGTGGGCCAATTTTTGGAACCAATAAAAAAAAAGGTCAAATAAACATTCATTAACAATCTTAAAACAATAACTTATTATTTAAGTCTATTCCACTGAGAATTAGCTCAGAAAATGACAGTTAAAATCCTCACAAAAAAATGGACAGTTCATAAGGTAATATTATTACAGTTCATAAAGTAATAATTTTCTGACCATGTATCCATAGTATTTTGATAAGAAGTGATAGATTCTTCAAAATACCATTGTGTTCTGCAGAAGATTTCATAGGAGGTACCACTTGACAAACTAAAAGACAATTTTAATTATTGGGTGAGTAATTTAAAATGATCTAAAATTATGCAGTGTGTGTATCTCTTTCCCAAATATATACATGTATGTGTGTGTGTTTATATACAAATCAATTTGACAGCACTAAGACAAAAGTTTAATAATGTACAGCACCTGATAAAGCAGAGTAAAGGCAATGCAAAAAATGCACTTCTTTAGAAAGAGAAGTTCCAACTGAAATCTTTTATCAGTTGAAGACTTTATCAATCACCATTTGAATAACAGCTTCAGGTGAGCATGAGGACATTTAATCAGGTCAGCACTGAAGAAATACAAAGTATGTAGCCAATCTACTGAAATGAAAAAGACAAGATTACACTGAGCACAAACATGTCCACAGTTTGAGTGACTGCTACAGAGAAACAAGCCCACTGTGCTCAACAGAATATACATTATTTGTGTGGCTTTGAATATATATATATATATTAGAGCTGTCAAACGATTAATCGTGATTAATCGCATCCAAAATAAAAGTTTTTCTTTACATAATATTTGCGTTTATGCTGTGTTTATTTATTCTGTTTATATTAAAACACACATGTACAGTATATATTTTCAAAGTATTTACATGTAAATGCATTTATATATTTATTTCCTTATATTTGATATTATATCTAAATATATTTAATATGTA
>JAUCMS010000050.1:6140060-6163309 GCA_032357445.1 Enteromius radiatus | reverse complement strand
ATATATATGTGTGTCATGTTTTTTTTTATTATTTGCTAGTACAACGAAATTAAAATGATGCACACAGAGGACATAATTGATACTTTTAACCAGTAATTTACTTTTTATGTGCTGCCACAGATGATGGGAAATCCTCCATCACGCAACCCTGCAGCTTCATGAACCAGCTAAACTTAATAGCTATTATTACGAGCAATGCACATAATAAATACTAACTAACTGTACAAGCAACATTCCCAAACATTATTTAACATTAAAACAATAAAAGCTTCCTTCCTCCATAACTCTTTAATTGACAGGCCTCAAAAGTGGGGCTCAAAGAAAATTCTCTTCTATATGCAATATAGGTAGGGGTTAAATGAAGTTTCAGTCTAGATGAAATTAGCAGAAATCAAATGACAGATACAGGAGAGGTCAGGAGGAGGCGTCAACATGGGTTCACTTCCTGTCCCTGGATGGCTTGTTGGAGCGTTCTGAAGATGGCCGTACATGTTCTTTATGGAGCTCCCATGACATGTCTTGTCCTGCTGATGCACATTTTTCTCTTCTGAGCGGCATACGAGTCCTGTCACCACTAATATTCACATCAGGGTGAGGCATCAGTCTCAGTGTCACTGAAAAATGCCCTGTGTTGTTTTAAACTCAGTGGCTTTGTTTTATAGAGGATGTGCCCCTGAAACAGAGCGCCGCAAAGGGCCTTATGAAAATGCACACCAAGGGCTTTATTTAAACTCAACAGATCAACAAAACAAGGGAAGACTATCATAATATCTCTGAGAGAAATGACATAAACCGAAAGGAATGCAACCATTTTAGACAAGCAAATTCTTCAAGTTTTTTTTATATGATTCCTTTTTACGTTTTTGCTGTGATGTCTGTATCTAAGGTATTTCAGAGAAGGAAAGCCAAATTATGCATTTCTGACCTGTTGATTACGCAGTTTATAAATAGTGCTTACGTAATGTACATGGAATTGTGATACTGTATCTATGCAACCAAAAACACAGACAGGAAAGTTGCAAAAAATTTAAAAATGTTGTCGCTATCAGTCTGACATCCACCATAAACAATCACATTCTTTCCTTACATGAGGTCAATAATGAAAAGAATGTCAAAAACTACAAGAATGTTCAGATTGTATGATTTGTTTGTTTGTTTGTTTGTTTTCCAGTCACTTCTGTTAAATCAAACCTCATATGGAAACTTCTGGATCAATTTTAAAGTGTCGGCTCACCCAAAACAAACAATTATGTTATTTAGTCACCCTTATTTCTTTCCAAATCCTTTCTTTTTTCTAATTAATGGTATATTTTGAGATTCTCCCAAATCTCATTTGTACTTACTGTATTTTTAATTATAAAGTGAACAGACCAGGTTGAATTTAAGTTTAAGAGCTGTGGTAAAGGGAAAGACTATCAGTGAACTTAAACTCTGCCTTGTTATTCACATAAAACTATTGTTTGACTTCGTTAGACCCTTCTGTTTACCATTGTGGCAAGTGTTGTGCGATTACCTGCGAGTTAGCCAGCTCTTGTGTCAGCTCCTGTATTTTCTTCTGTTGCTGGACCAGCAGCTCCTGCACCGAAGCCAGGGTCATCTGCAACTGGGTGACTGCATCCAAAAACACACAAATAAAGATAAGACTTGACCCAAAACAATTACCAGAACTTCACCAGCTTTGGTCGCGGTCCTGCGCTAACCGTCGACTTTTTCAAAACTGACTTTTGAAAGCATTACCGATGATCAACACGCAGTGGTTTTCTCTTTGATTTAGCCTTCAGCTCAATCAGTAATATAAGACACCTCTATTTGTACAAGATTAATCACCTACGTCTGCTCTTATATCAAATCAGGGTCTCTTAACCTCCATTAGCATGGGTTTGAAACGCCGGCTCTATCAAACTCTCCAAACAATCAACAAGATGGAAAAAAAAAGCCGCTCATTTGGGAGGCAGCAGGGCTAGACACTACTGTCCTCACTAATCTTACTAAATACAGCTCATTTTCCTCCCTCTCTGAAGATTGAATTATTGTCAGATTGTACTGGTCCCGAGGATTAGAGAAAGCCCAAGAAAAACAGCCCTAGCAGGGCCAGAGTTGGTGTTATTAATGGGGGTATCATTTCAAATAACCCAGAGCACAAGTTGCTCTCCCCCTGTTTCCAGTCACACATGCATTCCCAAACAATGCATTAAGTTTCCAAACTGATTATGTTACAGAAAACCAATAAACGCCTCTATAAATCATGCTCTGTAAAGTGTTAAATCAACTCTAATTGGATTAACATCAGCAGATATTATTAGCTGCCGACTGTTGGCTCTCCGGCGCACAGTTCCAGGGCTCTCCTTTCATAGAAACAGCCTTTCCACTTTCTGCTTAAGAGCTGTTACATGTTTCTTTCTCTCGCAGCCTTTGTCTGTCTCATTAGGTGACTACTTACAGAATAACAGAGAGCTTTTCCTAGCTGAACAATAATGATGATTCAAACTCAGATGACTGTATTAATATTAACGAGAGACCTGACATCTGATTAACTTTATCCAAAACATATTTTAAGAAACTGTCAACTGAAATAACCACATTTTGCCATCATTTACCCTCATGTTGTTATTTCAAACTATCAAGATTTTGCTCTATTTTTGTGGAACACAAAAGGAACAATTTAGCAAAATGGACTTTGAAATATGCTTTTGTGTGCTTTATGTCCTTCAGTTTTCAGAAAATAACTAACATTTCAGTCCCTAGATAGATCAATCATAATTCTACAAGTAAATGATAACAGAACAGATCTACCCCTTTAAATAAAAGAAGAAACACTACTACTAATTATAGATCTGAGTTTATACATGATAATGGATGCATTGAACATCACATTTAACATTTTCTAATATTCTGTAGAAGCACATGGTTAGAGGTTGCATTAAGACATGGTGCTTAAATGGGTGAGGCAGGTTTAAATTAGCTTGCAACACCATTCATAAGAAGTTTAAAATAAAGCAAAAACGTGTTCCAAAAAGGAATGCCACCACAGCTTACGTCAACAGCAACTCCTACAACATTACATTGAGAACGAGAAGCAACTGCACCAGACCTCTAAACCCACAAACACTCGCTTCATACTCAAAACACAAGAAATAATGCCTCCATTTAGCGCATCTCGGGTTTCCACAAACGCTCTCTTTGGAGAAAACAATTGGCCGAATTTGAGATCCTGCAAGTGGCTTCGCAGCTGCTGTGAGGAGGCAGACAGTGTGTATAGCGTAAATTATTCAGTAAATACCTCAATATAATGTACACTGCATATGTCCGGGCCTGTCTGAGCCTTTATTGGCCAGCTGGTCACCAATATGCTCTCCGCAGACAAAGAGACTAAGCAGCTAGAACAATTCCATTACAGCCGGCACGAGTGTGAGTGCACGCGTGCGATGAAATGCTTCCAAGACCTGTTCATTAATTGCGTGTGGAAAGTTGTTGGGAAATCATAATGGGAGTCAAGGCCTACACTCAAAGGCTGCAGGAGTAATGGAGCCACATTCAAAGGAATACATCATTCCAATGCACTTGGCACTAGAGAAATACACGAACTTTAACAAAGGAGTGCGGGCAATTGGCAAGAGCGGCAGTCACTTGCTATTACTCACGTTGTGAGAAGAGGGGGAAACTCACTCCGTAATTGCAACCCTCTCCCAAACTGTTAACTGAAACAGTCATTAACTACAATAGCAACTTGGCTACTGCAGCCACAGCAAATTAGATCAGCGGCGTGACTGACTGAGTGACTGGGGGTAGGTACGGCTCTTCCAGGAGAAAACGAGAGAGTGGTGGAGGGAAAGAGGGGGAAAGGGAAAAAAAGAAAGAAGAGATTGTCAGGAACAAGTGTTTCACAAAGGAAATATGAAAAGCAGCTTCAGCCCAGAACAATATAAATACTCTTATCATCTGAATCTGAATGTGACGCTAAACAAAACAGGAATCCTGCTAAAAACCAAACAAAATGAGGGCCAGACAGGCAGCGTAACACAAAGGAGGGTTTCTTTGCATATACGAACCAAAATGGCAATGAAGAGGCTCATTTGATAATCAGATAAAGAAACCCACATCAAGCTTGCACGCAATGACTCACAATCGACCGGCCTTTTAGTGACCCTCCCCGAACTAAAAACTGGGCAACGGGCAATGAAATGCAGAGACACGGCTGACTAAAATCACTCGCCTTTATCCTGTTTGCCCCAAATTTGCTTATTTTGATCTCCTGGATAATGAAAACAATACTATATGCGTAACAGAAGACTACACTGATATATACGCTGATCCATGCATAGATCCAGATCATTTCCATGGTTTTATGAGGCAAATATTAATATGGCTAAATGCCAAGCATACTCGGACAAAGTTTACGTCATGAATAACAAGAAGCCTTTTGTCTACTATGTATCAAAAGTGCCTGCTTTGCATGTACTGTTTCACTTTTTTCAGACTGTTCCACATCAACAAGTTTTAAAATTCAAATGTTTACACGGTATTCGCCAATCCGAAAACAATAACTTACAAGTTAAGTAAGCAGGAAAATGTTAGGCCGCTGGGGGAGGTATTTACTAACAGTGCTGAACACTTTTGCTCATTATGCTCAATTCAGACTGAAAAGGTAAAATTGTAAAAGTGAAAATAAAATGTCATAATATGCAAAATTGTAATATGTAAGATGATTTATTCTAGTGTGGCACTTAACTGTGATGCAAGAAAGCTTTATAAAAATAAAATAAAATCAAAACTTGCATGCCACTTACAAAATAAAGGACTTCAATCTTTCAAAAAAAAAAACCCAAAACTTTACACTAGTCTAATGCTCAATCATCAAAAACATTAATAACACAGTTAAATGTTATGAGAGTTCAATCTTAAAATGAATTTCTATCTTTTTTAATAATGTACATTATTTTAAAATAACTGTTCATTTTAAAATAACAAATTAACGTGTTTATACAGAATAATAAATTGCTATTGAGAATTATCAGCTTATCTGTATCAGACAAAAATTTGAATACTGGTGCTACCCTATTTTTATGAGTTATAATATATGTAAGGAAGACAATACCATCCATTAAGTATGCAAATAGACATAAGAAAAAAGACCAATTGCATTTCAGCATGTAAAACTTGTCTAACTTGTCTGTTAGATTTTGAATAGTGAATACTTTTTTACATTTCAAAACAATAGATATTACAATAGATTTTGAAAAATAATAAATTATCTACTAAAAACCCTTAGAATTTCACGTGAAGTAATGAATTCAGTCCGAATTAATTGTGAAAGCTTAGTACAAAACCTTAACCAGAGGAATATCAAAGTGCTGCTTTGTAAAAACTGACAACTGAGTTGTCCTGCACTGTGAAATAATAAATAAAAACTTGCAAAGAGTGAATTGTCATTTACACAAAAGGAGCCACCCAGCTGCAAGCCGACTGCGGCACTAACGAGACAAAGTTTCTTCGGGAAGTGTCCCGCTTTCATGGTTGCCGGGATGTTTAATTACACCGGCTGCGTAGTGGGTAAAGAGAGGGGGAGGAGAGAAGAGCCGAGGCATCCCTCTCTGACAGACTAGCTGAGATTCCTCACCTGTCCAAGGCGGGAGACGCACCTGTCACCACACACTTAATCACCAGCGCGCTCCGGGCCCAACCGGGGAGCCACACCACCACGCCGAAAATTAAAATGAACTTTCTTGCCACGCAGTTAAGGCAGCAAAAAAAAAAAAGAAAAAGAAACGCTGTCATTCCTCTTCCCCTCATTAATATTCTGAGGTTAAGAGCTTTTCAGCGAAACGTAATTAATTGAAGCTGAGCTGACAGTAAACAAGCAATTTCAAATTAAAGCAAAATGACAGGACCGTCATTTGTAAAATGTGAGCAGATTTTGGCGACAGATAAATGAAGGAAAATGTTAAGGAGGAAAAAGTGATGAAGATATTAATCTTCACCTGTCTGTGTCAGCGTGCCACTCATATCCGCGATGTTGCTCTCGATCCGCTGCAGATGCTTCTTGTCCTCTTTGCTGCCCATAATGAGGGGAAGGATGTATTTCTGCAATTAAAAACACGGCACGCTATTAGAATTCCACTCAGGAACAGGGAAAACAGGCCGATGGACCAGGAAGCGCTCTGTCGCTACATGTCGACAAACAAAGAGCTAATCTATTAGTGTTAGCGTAGTCAAACCAAAACTCAACTAAAAACCTAACTAAAGGCTTCTTGTGGTCAGAACATCTCAGGATTTATTTTTGAAAGCTTTACAACATTTGTTTGATAAGAAATATTGTGAAATATATTAGAATTTAAAATAAATATTTTGTATTTCACTATATTTAAACATATCTTTTACTCCTGTGATGGTTAATAGAATTTTTAGCAGCAATTCCTCACATGATCTCAGAAATTATTGCAATATTCTGATTTGGTGCTCAAAACACACTTAATATATTTGTTAAAAATGCTAACTTTCTCAACATGTTTTGCTGAATAGAAAATAGAAAAGAAAATCATTTCATTAAAACTCTTGTAACATCATAAACACATTTACTTTCATTTCTGATCAATTTCCATGCTTAAAATATTCATTTACTTTAAAAAAAAAAAAACAGTATATACATTTTATCAGAGTCAATATTTTGACAATCTTGAGCACATTACATAAAATAAAACTTTTAAGAAAGAATACACCTTAATTTGGTCAACATTAAACTAAATGTTTCCCTAAAATGAAGAACTAAAAAAAGCTATATTTAAGAGGCTAAATAAAGACAGAATGTTTATTAAATATGAAGGTATTTCAGGACACTAAACAAGAAAAAAAAGAAATGAAAATCCAAACAATACTAGTGTTTGTGTTTGATTTCTCAGTATCAAGTTCAGTATTGAGTTTGGCAACAGCAGATAAAACATCATTATACGAATTATGATTAATAGGCCGGCATTCATGCTGAAAAAAACAAGACCTTTTGTTTTTTTAATCCCTCTCAAAAGTCTTGTGGTTTTCTCACTTCATCCAGAGCAATTTGCCTCAATGGCTGACACAGAGGCCAAGAATTAAGCATCGGGGCATGACTCTGGGTTCAACATCATTAAGTCTTTTAGCCCACAGGCTGGCTTTTCCATTTGAACATGTCACCTTCTGAGGACAATTGCTTGTCAGAGTTTAAGCCTTGTAGAACAACATCTCCAAACACTGAGAATAAGCGGCAAAGGTCAGACGGCTAGCGTTTCCACTAGCTGCCGCTTCTCACACCATCGTTGTTTTATTTCCAAACGCAAGCGTCGATTCGTTTCCCCAGACAAACAAACAAAGCACATAGACGGGGAGATTAACATGGCATTTGGTGAATAGCTGGGTGCTGTAAAGCGTAATGTGCGTGTGCAGGCTCTCCGTCTGGAAAACAGTTGGCCTTAACAGGTTTTCACAGCGGCGCAACCGTTGTTGACACCGGCATAAGTAATAAACACTTTTAAGTAGAAAAAATCAGAATGAGTGTCAACACCAGGGTAGTTAATAAGAGAGCTGCTGTGAGCGCTGTTTACAATGTGCTCTATAGCATAAATAAAGTGGAGGAGGAGGCCAGGGCATATGGTGGCACCAGTGAGCCATTCCTCTGACATGACAGCAGTGAGAGCTCTCGCACCAGGGAACATCACCTCCAGCCACGGGCACAGATCCTCCGAACAGCAGAGATGCATGCGGGGGACTGGAGAACCACAACTGTTTGTGTGTGAGCGAGAGACACAGAATGGAAGTGAGAAACGAGCGAGTAACGAGAGAGTTACAGAGTTATATTTTTGCATTTCCTTGTCTGCACAAAAATCTATTTAATAATGCTAAGAGTACTGTGAACGGATGCCAAGGTATGACTACTTGGCTATTAAAGTGTTTTGAGTGTTGCTGGAACATTTCTAGTCAAAGAACCCACACCAAAGTCTCTATTACAGGTATACTGACATCACTAACCACGTCTATTTTTAGTCCATTTTTGTCTGCCTGGCAAAAGCCTTATATAACACCTTTTAGTAAATCAACTTATGGTTCATGGGTAATATACTACCATTCAAATGCTAGGCGTTGGCAAGATTTTTTATTGTTTCTGAAAGGTTTCTTATGCTTACCAATGATGCAATTACTTGAAATAATAAAATAACTAATTTTTTATTTTTTATTTTAAATCATTCTAAAATATAAATTTGATTATCTAGAAAGATTTCTTATTATTTCATTATTATATTAACACTAATGTTTTTCTGAAAACTGATAGCATTTTTCCCAGTCTTCTTCTAATTAACAGAAAGTTCTAAAGAACAATGTTTTTTGCACAGCAGCAGCAGCATCAAAGTCTTTAGTGCCACTTATGCTCAATCTAATTAGTCTCTGCTGAAACAATTTAAAATGTATTTAATATTTATTACATTTACATTAACACTACCAGTCAAAGATTGCAGTAAGAGTGAAATATTTGTACTATTTGTAACTGCTTTCTATTTGAATATATAGTACTGTGCAAAATTCTTAGGCCTCTAGTGTTTCACCAACTAAAAATCTGGGTTATAAATAATGGGTTATTTCTATCTTTTGTGGTAGCGTGTCAGTTGGAAATATCAGTTTACATTTCCAAACATTGTTTTTGTCATTAATTGTAATAATGCAGTGAGATTATTGTCTGCACAAGGAGTCTGACAACAGCCAGTTCTCCACACAGAGATCTGATCTGATCATCATCCAGTCTGTCTGGAATCACATGAAGATACAGAACAAACTGAGACCGACTCAATCCAGAAGAACTGTGGCAACGTCTCCAAGATGAAGAAAAAAACCTACCAGGAAAACTATGGGCAAGTGTACCTCGGAACAGAAGCTGTGTTACCAAAAGCTGTAATACCAAATATTTATTGGTTTTAGTTAATAGAAGTTCATTGATCAATTAAATTTATTTATGGCATTATTTTTTTTAAAGCATCTCCATTTTACAGCATTTTTACACGAGTGTTTAAAACTTTGAACAGTACTGTAGTTTTCCAGGTAGGTTTTTTCTTCATCTTGGAGACGTTGCCACAGTTCTTCTGGATTTAGTCTGTCTCAGTTTGTTCTGTTACTTCATGTGATATCACATGTGTGACATGTGATGCCAGGCTGGGTAAGCAGAAGATAATAATTATTTTTTAAAAATACATTTTAAAAAATGTTTTTAAACATTTTAAAAAAGTATTATTGAAAAACGTTTGTCTTTTGTAGTGTTTATTTATTATAACTTTTTTTTAGGCATGAGTTATGTGCTAGTAAACGAAATAGCAACAGTAAAGGCTTCTTTAACAAGCACCAGTAATGAGAATGAGTAAAAATGAAAGTTGTTAAAAATAAGAGTTTAAGTCACATTCTCAAAACATCACTCCAAGTACTGAACAAGCTACAGTTTCGGGTTGTTAAGCACAGACTGGTGTCAAAGGAAAATGTGACTTTTTCTGATAAAATGACAGGTTTGGCTCACTACATTAGTAAGAGCAGTCATGTGGGCTACTGGAGATGGAGACTGGTTTTATAGAGAGTGTGCTGACTGACTGAAGTAGCCGAGTGCAGACAGAAGTTTAGGAAGCTAAACATGCGTTCCTAATCATGACATCATGGGAGTTCCATACAATGTCATTGTAAATGCTCTCAAAGGCCACCACTGCATTTTCTTTCTGTTATAAAACACAGTAATGTAGTCCACATGCTCCTGTGGGCAGTGTGGGTTTACTGTCACTGAGACATGGGGTCTCTCCCCTACTCGACAGGGCCTGAGGGCCCACGCACCCATCCATACCCACGTACAAAATCGTGTAGTATAAGTGCTGGAAATCAGTGAGAGAACAGCCTCTGGGTTTTTCCGAAAAGGAAAACAAAGAAAGATCTACAGTAGGGGTAGAGATGAGCTCATTCCGATGACGTTGGACTTTAACCACAGTGATTTACACAACATCAATGTAGAAAACACATACAAAAGAAGAAATGCTAAGAAAAACTCAGTTCTCAGAATAATAAACACATTTTGACAGATAGGCTATTGGTGGCACTTAAACATACCCGGTAGAGATGATGGAAGCCAAAGGCCATTCCTGCCAAAATGACAGCCAGGGCACTGTAGTCTCTCCATCTGTAACCTGAGGGACCTGCAGAGAGACACACACAAATACAACAAGCCCACCTATTAGTTCAACCCTGGGAAAAGCTGTTGTGGGCTTCTGGTAGATGCCATTTTTACGTTGACATGAACAAAACAAAACTGTGATGTACAGAAATACAGTATTTACATGGTCTAATTCTGAAACACAAGCAAATTTTTGTGCAATTCCCTAAAAAAAAAAAAAAAAAAATTAAGATGGTGCTGGCAACCCAGATAATTACTATTAATTAGTATAGAGTGTCCATTTTAAGGAATAAATTAAAAACACTAATTCAGTGATTTGTTTGCATCATTACTCAACATTTTCCCCCTATTTTTTTTTTACATATTAAAAAAGCTTTATATAATAAACATAACGTACGTAAGCAATGAAGTATACAAATAATATAAATCTAGCTTGTGTTTATTTAGTGAAAAAAAAAAAAAAACACTTTACTAAGGTATAATATTTTACTTATGTGAAACATTTTAAATCTTATGCTTAGCAAGTGTTTGGTTAAAATGGATGATCTAAAACAGGGGTCTCCAACCCTGCTCCTGGAGAGCTACCATCCTGCAGATTTCAGCTCCAACCCCAATCAAACACACCTGAAGCAGCTAATCAAGGTGTTCTGGGTTAATTAATACAGACAGGTGTTTTGGAGCAGGGTTGGGGCTAAGATCTGCAGGACGGTAGCTCTCCAGGAGCAGGGTTGGAGACCTCTGATCTAAAACAACAACAACAACAACAATAACAACAACACTGATTTTTCTCTGATCATGGGAGAAAGATATCCACATGCATATAGAATGTTATGAAAAGACTGAAAAATATAGTAACATATATTTTATAAAAAAAAAGATATATATATATATATATATATATATATATACACACACACACACTAAATATTTTATTACAATATGTATATTCAAATATTTTTAAATATTATAAACCTAAAATTTTAATGATAAAAAACAGAATCCACTGACTGTAAACATATGATTAGACTTGTGAGTGCAACATATACGGTCTGTACTTTTACCCCTTTACAGCTTTTTTTGTTTTACGTCAAACTAATTAATTTTTTTTTTTAAAAAAGTATACAATGACGAAGGTTTTTAAAAAGTCTATATGAATTGGTGCTCTTGTTTCTAGAATGAAAGGGAAAAGAAAAAAACAAACTGATTACACAAAGCTATGGAAGCGCAAGCTAGATCTGAACTTTATGTACCACATTACTGTAAAACAGAAAATGAGAAATTTCATCAGCTATGACTGCGTATAACGGAAACTCCCGCTTACAATATTTTAGGGGAAAAATCTCTCTGTTAAGGTAATCTTGATCTTGAAGAAATGAAAATGAGAATCATTTAAAAGATCGTTCGTACGGTTTCTGCTCAGACCTTGCACCAGAACTGCACACTAGCGGTGAGATGAGGTGTGAATGTCGCATTAGAAAAACGAGTACTATCAGGAAATGTAAGACCACATCAAAGAGTCCCTCCTCACCCCTCACACTCATTCTCAGAGTGAGACAGTTGACCTGGCAGAAGGCAAAAAAGCTGAAAAAAAACAAAAAAACATTTCAGTGCACATTTAAGACGTCAGCATTTGGAGAAGTATTATAATTAAAAATCTAACGCGCAACCACTTTATTATCAGAAAAACCCTAAGAGTCATTGTTTGGCAAAATAGATCATCAATAGATCATAGCCAGTCTGTCAGCCTAGTCAGAAACCTCAAACAATCAAGCAATGTTTTAAAAGTGCCTTTTCAGAGAAACAACTTAATAATGGCTTACTTATAGTTGGCATATTAAGCCTGGCTTTAACCAGCTCCTGAAAGCAAGCGTAGCCGTTTCAATTCATGCTGAGGCAATCTGGCAAGGCTCAGCCAACAGAAAGGAGGTAGAAATTATCATGCAAATGTTTAACGGCACACCAAACAGAGAAGTAATTAAAGCAAGCCTGGCTCTGGCAGGTCAACATGTCAGATACAAAATGCTCCATTTTGTAACATAGCGAGGTCTGCGGAACAGGTGTGTTACTGTAATTTGTTTGAATCTGCTCTACTGAATACAAATAGACAGGCTCTCTAATAGACTAGCAAAGCAATAGTACTTTTTCATTTTTTTATGCGTAACTGAACAAGCAGTTTTTATCTGATTAATTATATTAAAGGGTCTATTAGGGAGACCCAAATAATATATGGCACTGATTCTTCAGATATGGAACAAAATAAGTCCCATAATTGTACCTACTATAAGTTGTTAAAATAGCATATTATACACTAGATCACTAAACACAAATGTATCATTTTGGGCTTTTTTTTTTTATTATCTTGTACTACTCCTACACCATTTTTAAGTCTTCCCAACTGTAATAAATTAATGTAAAAAACAGATATTAAGCATATGATAAAATAAAAATATACAATAAAATAAAAGTACATATATTGTCAAATATAAAGTAGTTGTGCATTTTTTGTTTCTTACTATTACTCTTTAAAACAAATTGTAAGAAAAATGTTTAGTAGTTTAAGTTTTCCTCATAATTCAGATTAGGGGTGGGTACAGATTTTGGCAATTACGATACAATCACGATACATGTATGAGTAATTTTATTTTACAGTAACTATATATATATATATATATATATATATATAATATCTCACAATATTATTATTTTTGCATTAAATAAAGTCTGTATATCAAAATTCTTGATACTATAAAAAATTAATAATTCTTGTCACCAGTGTCAATATCACAAAACAACATATACTAGCCTAATTAAAAAAAACTAACAAAATAAACCTCAAAAAAACCTCATTAAATAATAAGAAAGCAATTACAAGCAATAGGACAACAAATACAGTGGAACAAATAAATAAAAATGCTGCATAATTGGTATCAAGTAATCAAATGCATAATGATGCATAATTCTTAATAAAGTTGCAAAGTTAGTGAAGAGCAGTGAGATACAGGCCATCTTGATTCAACATATCGAATCGGCATCTGGGCCATCGAGGAGAGTGAGAACTCTGATTGGATGTTCAAGGGTTAATTCACTCGAAAATGAAATAAATATATCTTGTATATCCTTGTTTCATTTCCTCCTTTTTACTGATGAATACATACTACTACTGATAGCTGCTGACATAGACCGCTAATTCCTCTCACGTAGGTGCTGAGTACAAGTGTTAGGTAGTCTGAGGTGTATTCAAGTGCAGCTTTTCGGTCCAGATGCTGCAGACACAAAGAAACAACACCGTCAAATTTTGTCACAGTTAGTTCTTTGAAGTCAGCTTGGTGTGTCCCAGCCTTAAGAAATACTCAAGAATCAGTGCCTTGTCACTCATATGATCAAACCTGACTGAAGACTGAAGCTCAGTTCTGCTGAATGAAGGTGACACTCTACACCAGAAAGTACATCAAAAACATCAGCAAACCTGCAACTTCCTAAAACTTCCATTTTAAGAACTTCTGACAACATAGCTTTTTGTATCAACGGTAAACAACACATTAACTGAAGTGTCCTTGCGGGAGCATGGCGTGCAGGACACACATGATGGCAGCTTGGGTGATTTCAGAGTCCTTGAGCTCAGCCAGCAGCCCTGACCAATCTCCTACTTCAACTCGAGGTCCAAACGGAGGTCCTTCTTCCACATGGGTAGCCCCTCCGCCTCCACTCCTGCTTTTTATTTGGTCACTTAAGGTGTGAGCATGTCCTCCATTCCCCTTTTTTCCAATCTCCGTTCAAATTTATTGGGTTCAGAAAAGGCCCTACTGTCCTTCTGCCGCTTGAAAATAGAGATCAGAGTATCCATTACTCCGACAGAGATGGATGCGGGTCCAGGTGCATCGTCCCCATAACAAGGACATCAAAGAGAGGGACCCCCTCTTTCCAACCTGACCCCCGCGAAGATCTCCTCACTCTCCCCTCATTATGCCATTCTCTCATAGCCGTTTTGATATAAAACCCCCCCACTCAAGTGGGGCTGAAGCCTAACTACATGGCCATCCCATCAACATCGCTTTCATTACAAAACATGAGATGGCGGGGAGTCAAGGACAGGGTGGCAATAAATGAGGGTGGAATACATCTGGAATCATTGTCATACAGGTTAAGCATTATGCGAACTTCATTCAGGATTGGTAAATCAGCGGCCGGCCTGGAGCTCATAACCCACGGAGGTAATAAAGATACAGGCTGCAGAAAGGCCCTCGGTGGGCCAACCAACCAGAAATCGTCGTAACGGCATGGATATCATATCGCAAGGCCGTGCCAGAATTAATTACATGCCTACACAAATGGGATGCTCAACGCCACTCATTTTCTTTGAAAACCACTCGTCTAAGATAATAGTTATGTTCGGACGCTTATAAAAAGTTATGTTCGCACGCTATTCCAAGGTATTCCACGCAGTTGGCCTGTTTTGAATTGATGTACGGGCGAAGGTTTAAACAAGATTACGGGAGCACAGAGGAGATTGGAGGACTCATTTAATATAGTCACGCACCATTTGCTAGAGAAAATCTACTAGACTAGACTAGAGTCATGTTTAAGGAGCACATGGGCTGCAAAAACATACAGCGTGTGGGCGAGTGGAGGGGTTATAGGGTAGACCCCCTATCCTAGTAAAAGCGGTTGTGGTAATACTCACTGTATGGGGGCAGTGGAACAGGGTGAGCGATGTGTGCGGGACCGGGAACCGCCACAGCGAGCAGCTCCTCTGTACTACCAGACCGCTGGATGGCCAGATCGACCTCCTCATCAGTCAGACCTACACGGAGAGGAAGTGGTATGACATAAAATACATCAATATATTTACCAAATAAGAAAATCAAGTGAATTCATATGCAATTGGTATATTTTATAAAGAAATTGTACATATACAGCTTGGTGGTCACTTATTACTCCTTAAAATAAGCAGTAAAGTAAATGAAGCAGTCTAGCTATATATATGCATGTATCTGACAGATTTGACTGATATTGAATGATAGCACTTTACTCGTAGCAGGAAACTACAGATAAAAACTGTGTCACACTCAGGATTAATGGCACAATTCTATCGAATGTCTAAAAACTCCAGAAATCACTTGAAAAACAGGGTAATATGAAAGGAAAAAGTGGTGATATTGAGTGGAAGCGCGTCCTTGACTGTCCTTTGGAATCTGCAAATAGATCTAAATGTTAAAACTCCCGCTAAACTAGGTTAATAGCACTATAGGTGGCAGATATATACCAGAAGAAGCAGCTCTGGAGGTCCAAAGCTCTGAGCTCTTCTCCATTACAGTCAGATCTCAAGAACAGAGCCTGTCCATTTCCTGCTGCTATATTTCCCCAGGTAGAGCTCAGCGGAACCCCAGACAGATAAAATGCATTATTTTAATTTCTTCATTGTAATGTAAATGTATTACATAATTTTGCAAATGCCAATATAATTTAATCTTCAGATCTTTTTTAATGATTTTAGTGGTGATTAAATTGCATAGAGGTCCCTGATGGAAAATGACAGGAGAGGGGGGAAAAAAATCTAATATTAATATTTCCTTTTGTGGAAAAAAAGTTGGTTTATTTCCAACACTGCACACAGTCATTGGTCTGCGTCTTGTCTTGATTAAGCGACTCTCTATGCGGGCCTAAACAGAGCTGCAATGGAGTAGACGGCAACAAGAGCCCGGAGAAATACTGGGAAAAGAAAGACAGAGGCGGAAAAAGCCTGTTAGTCGAATGTACTTGTGCTTTGACATTTAATGAAGACATAAAAGCGAGAAAACATTATGGGCTTCCTCTACAATTGGCACATAAAACCCAAATGCTTTAACATCTCCATTTAGAGCCAATGGTTTAAAAAGGCTCCAGTTTCTATTAAACTGTAAGTTACACATATCAATTTAATAAATCTACTGTATCCTGCAACACACACACACTCCCGCTGACCTTTGTTTGTCCACAGTAGACTGGAGTGTGTCACGTCTGTCATTGCGTATTTAGTCTCTCTCGCGCACGCTCTTGCTCTGTTTACTGGAGATATCCCCTTGGGCATTGCGCTACTCTATTCCACATGCTTTCATACGGCACGGCTGCCTGCCAGAGAGCCAAAAGGCTGAGCTTTGCTCCAAATTGAGCTGTTTAAAGAGCAGACAGCAAGCTGTTTTTGCGCTGTAATACACACATCATAAATGTGGCAAATGCCAGTGCCACATGTGCTTAAATAGAGCGGAGAGAGCTGGGAGCTTGGCAGAGAACAGAGTCTGAGCCTGTTCAGCCCTGTCTGCTGTCTGCTGGGTATGAAATCACAGTCACACTTCATAGAGCCACACTAACAACACTGCAAAACAATACAGGAGCACACAAACTCAGCAGAGACAGGGATGCATGGTTTATCGCACCACCCTTATTGCTGAGTTTCATGGATTTCCAGTAAAAGTTTCAATTTATAACGGTGTGAGAGTTTAATTACAACAACTAATCATTTAAAAAAATATATATATTAAAATAAAATGAAACAAAAGTTAATGTTTAATACATTTCTTTATGACCCAAAGACATAATGGAAAAGATGCAGTGGGGACAGTGAAAATATAAACAGGAAAAGCTGTTAATATCCATAAAAAAAATTATTGAGTGGCTTTTATAAAACATTACTGACCAACTATTTTTTTTATTAATCTTGATTGTTCTAACAATGCTCTTTTGCGTAAATTTGAAAGACAATAAAACTTGTCATATTAAAATGATTTCTGAAGAATCACTAAAAACTGAATAATGGCTGCTAAAAATGTAGCCACCACCAGATTTTATAATACAATAAAATAGTGACCTGTTAAATTGTTATTATTTCTGTATTTGTGTGTATTTTTGGTGAGCATAAAATACTTTAATAAAAAACAGCTCTAAGTCATGCAAAGTTTCCTCTTTCACAACAGCAAAATGTTAACATCCAGAATTTATGACACAGGTCTCTCTACATATAACCATATTCTCCCCTACTTGTCAAGAATGACATTAACAGAATTTATACTACTGCAGTTTTCATTAAAATACCCATGTAGCTGATTTGACATCTCTTGCAGAAATCTCTAGGTTGAGGTCAAAGTTAGAAGGAGGGCAGGTTCTGTGGGGGTTGAAATGGCCCTGAAAAATGTTGAATAATTTAAGGCAAATATTGGTCATCCTGTCTTGCATGGCATTCAAAGTGCCAGGAAGCAGCCATGGCCATGTGCTGAGCTGGTGCAGTCAGCCTGTACTGTCCAATAAGCAATAATGTGTCCCTGGACTCCCTATTCATCTGACCACACCAGACTGCATGGTGGCAGACTATTGAATGAGACTTAGAGGCCCCCCTCTCATTTCCTCCCACTCACCTCGCCATGAGTAAAGACGCTGTCATGAAGTTCACGTTTTCGTGAGTTCACCTCAGAACGAAGGGGGTCGTTTTCTAAGGACGTAATGAACAAATATGTACATATTTGTAACATCATTTGAATTCTTAAATAGCACCCCCCGTGCAACTACAAAGGTGTCCGGCGCGCACCTGAATAAGATGCATGCAAATTCATTAACGCGTTTGCTTTTCTTTCGCGGTTTTCGGACTCACTCAGCTGTTTTGTCTCCTCTGATGCCTTTATTACAAAGAAAATGGGACGACAAATGAAAGACCTTTGAGATCCAATTTAAAAGAAGGACAACAAGAGTGAATTTTACATATAAAAGGAAACGGACACAAAAAGAAAACACACAATTTATTACAGTTTCCAAAACCTGTGGAATGACCCCTCGGACCTCCATTTCAGATCGACCTGCCGGTAGATGATTTTTTTTTTGACATAAATTACATCTAATGACAACACCGTAAAAAAGAACAATAATAGAAAGCTATTCTGTATTTCATTATACTGTATTATTTGGTGCACCTGATACACGCAGAGCCTGTTTATGAGTCACCATATTAGCAGATGCTCAGTCGAAGCATTTGCTTTGACCTTGCCATTCTCATTGGGGCATGAAATTACGGTGGTGGCACTGCGATATTACAGCTATAAATACTGTAAACTGCATATCTGGGCTACGTTTTCTATTGTCTTTCAACATAAACCTGATCGGTATTTATTTAAAGGAAAACCCATTGCTCTCTGTATTATTTATGGCTCTATTTTCTGGGCTCTTATTTTCAGGATGTTTTTTTTTCCCTCCACCTTTTTTTTTCTTTTTTTTTTAAAGAGTGATGAGGCGACTCATCCAGCCATAAAGTGCAGATCTCCAATTTTGGCACTTGTGAACTTCATGGGGTAAGAACAAGCTCACAGGAACAATTATAAAATTGCTTACCGAACGGCTGTTAAAGGTGGCCGCTCTTTTTCCAGCAGACCAACAAGGCTTGAATAAAAATCGCTTGGTGAATATTGCTTATTATAATACCAGATCGAACATGAAGAAAAATACTTCAGGTCGTAAAGATGGAGGTCACCGAGAGCGTTTCTGTGAGATTTCACATGTCAAGTCCGTGTCCCACACGACTGCATGCCTTAAATAATGACCCCTCTTCATAGCGTATTCATTTATGTATTAAAAAAAAAGGAGGACTCTGGTCATTTTCCTGCTTTATCGCCTTCTCCTGATGACAAAGTGAAAAGCGGTTGGCCTAGGTGGCGCCGTGGAGTAATTTATAACCGCATCAATCCCTTTGTCTTCTATGCAGGCCTTGGTCATTGCCATTCCTGTCCAAGAGGTGAGTCGCATCACCTTACTTGCAAACTCTTTCCTATTAATATCAGGGATGATGAACCATTTCTTTACCTTCATGACGTGTGGAGTATTACACCTGCAGTGCACCAGTGTCCCTCATGGCCCTTTAAGCATAATGAAATGACTAAAGGAAGAACACTAGTGAGGTCAAAGATCCGGGCACTGAACTCCGTGCCAGTGTCGCACCGGATGTCCGTGACACTGGAAGGACTGGTAGACAAGGGAAAATCCATTCTCTGTTGGGAAAACTGAGGAAAACCAGTTTTATATCCCTGATTACTCAACTTGGAGACACCAAATGAAGGACAGTAAATTCTGTACCGCTGCCAACTAGCAGTCAGCTGAAAAATTCAGCCCGTAGTTTTTTTAAGATAACGACATATCAGCGGGCACACTTCATTTTTAATGATTTCCCCTGAGTGAGGACACAATTTAATGTTGTTCATAATTAAAATATCATTTATTAGAAACAATACTCTGTTACGAATGTGGGTACGCTTAACTAAATGCCATGCGCACACATGACAGACAGTGAGGGTATTTTTATATTCCTCTGAGCTGCTTTTTATTTGTTTTTCAATGTTAAGTTGCGATAAACAGACCTTTTCATCATTACATTCAATTCTGAAATCTTTTGCAATGTCTTGCGCAAAAACCTAATGAGACCTTTACGCCCATTCCACTGTTTGCGTATTATTAATTATGTATTAAGTCAGTGATGAGCAAAAATAATTATTTGTGATACAGTAAATCATTCATTAGAGATTCAAAATGATCAAGAATTTAAGATGGTTTAGAATTTAAGAGTTGCTTGATTTATTCAAAAGAACCAGCTTTTAAAAGGTCAATAGTTAACAAATTCAATTTACTGTAAAAAAAAAAAAAAACCAAGCTACAACAAAATGCATTTAGTGGAGTGAATACTGATCTGTAATACACAGGTGTATCAAATGTTTAGCAAACACATTTATATAAAAAAAAAAAATTATATTACTAACCCACATTGTAGTGTACACCTTCTCAAACCTTCCTCAATACTATGATTTTGGGAATTATGGGTAAAATGGTACACACCACAGCAATAAGACAGTGATTACATGCAGCTTCTTTAAGCAACCTTTGTTTAAAGACAGCGCATACACTTAACGCAAGCCTAGATAATAAGTACATATACACCCACATTTGGAAAGCCCAATCAAAGAGTGATGTAATGATGTGGGGTGTGCTGGGAGATCAGTAATTCACAATTTACACTGTAAAATGACCTGCTTAGAAAACATTAGCACATTTCTCTGAATGCTTACCGAGACCAATCACATTCCCCTTGAAAAGAGAGGGAGACGAGAATACTGAGAGAGAGAGAAAGGGGTGGAAATCATGGAGGTATCCTTCAGCGCGGATTAGAGCATAACGGCATGTAAATAATACGTGTAGGAGAGATTGTTGTGTAAAGACGCTGCAACATGTAATCAAAGTGCTTCCTATTTTCCCCTTCATCAGCTGCCCGCCACTATGGCTGCTTGCTGCAGGAATCCAATTTAACTCCCCACTCCACCAGAAGATGGTATTGTTTTATTTTATGGGGGCTTTGACATTTCTCACCGTTAATATAGAGCAAAACTGGAAAATATTTACATAAATACGACATTAAACTGCTTTAAGGATTAAGATGGATGTATATTTAGGTGTCTTTGTTTGGGGGGAGGTGACCTGACCTGAAATTTGATCTCTGATCTTTGCAGCGTCCATAACACTCTTCTCATTTACTTAAATCTTCACAGACAGAGCAACACCCCCACCATATAGCTGTAAATCATACTAAATATCAACCAGAAATCATATGGTAAGATTTCAGTGTTGTTTTGCTTAACATTTAAACAGAAATTACACTACATTAATAAAAAAAAAAAAAAAAAATCAAGTCCTTGATGTATTTTCCTGGTCCTGATCCCCTCTCTCCCTTTTCTCAGAAATAGCAGTATAAAAGCTGTTTTTTTTTTAAATAAATAAATTATATAATAAATATTTAATAAATCTTTTTAAAAATAAATTGAAATGTTATCAAATCTGATAACGTCCTATCAAATAAATATTTAATAAATAAATGTTGATAAATACATATATGCATGGATGCATATAAATACATTTTAATTTTATTTTTATAAGATAATTTATATTTATGCAATTTTAGGTACCTTTTTTTAAAGAAATAAAACATAATAGTTGCATATAGGTAATTTGTGTGGATGGAGGTCAATTTCTGCATCAGTGCTCTTTACTCATCTCACAATTCGCAACAATTCATGGCTCTTTCCTATTTTCATCCCATCAAACGTCTCAAGCTATAAAACCAACCAATATCAAACTAAATGCAGTTATAAAATAACAGCTTCTAGCCTATATTCCTCATACTGCTTCAGTTTGATAGGAAGCAACTGGATGAGTCAATTTTTCACCCACAGTATTGATTGCTTTTAGTTTAAAAGTGACTCATTGTAATAATGCCGCTTTAATAATATTAAAGATAATGCTAAATTATATCCAGTATAATGAGAGTTAAAAGGAACACATTTCTGGTTTGGGGTTGACGAAGGGCTACTTGAGGCTTACTGATAGGGCTGTGGGCTTACTGTACATAAACAAGACAAAAAAAAAAAATCAGGAAAAACGTTGTAAAGCATTTATCAGTGGCAAAAGCTGTATTTGATATGAAATACAGATAAAATGAAGCATGGTTTAATGAAAGACTACAGTGTGGATTACAGAAAATACTTTTTATATGATATTAAATGTAATCAAGTGCATCAACAATAGCTACTGAAGAAATTGTTCCTGCATTTAGCAGTTATTACAATGACCTTGCTGTAATTAATGGGTATTAGACATAAACAGCGAAAATTAAAAGGTCACCTTCATAACCACTGATCCGTCATTTCGGCTAGCGTGTTTAAGGCACACTTTAATATAAACGACGTTAATCACATTAAACTTTGAAGCAAACTCTAGGAATGGCACGGAAAACACTTCAGGAACAACACACTGAGCGGCGCGTTAAAATTGCTTCTGTGAGCTCAGCAGGGCACTGGGAAAATGGTAAATTTCAGGAGAAATTTAATAAGGAGAAATTGGCTTAAGATTACTCAGCACTTTGCTTCTAGATTAGTCTCCCTCCTACCCTTCAAATTGCACGAGTTGCTTTCAGAGTGATACAACATTGTGACATAATTACATTGTTGAAGGTGAGGCTCAGTAGAAATGGCTCCGTGCTGACACAAGACGATTTTCCAGCACATGCAAATTTACAGACGGCTCACTTTAGAGCCTGCGCTTCTCTGCCATTTGAGAGACTAGGCAAAACAAAAAAAAACATTTGCGTGTTGACAAAAGGTTGCTGATTGCGAGCCACAATTAAAACAAAAGGGTCATTGTGACTTTAATCCAAAATCCGTGCTTAACAACAGAACTGCACCTACGCACAAATCATTCCCAAATCATACTGGCTTAATTAAGCCATCTGATTGATGGTCTGATCGTCCCATCGGGAACGTCCATTGAGAGGATATTGAATCGTTGTCTATTCCAATGTTTAGCATATTTTCATAACTACGTGACAAGCGGCAATATCGCAGCAAAGTCGTCCTCGGGGTGTAAGCAGCTGCGTCCCACCCAAAATTGCATGAGCGAGCAGAGGAAACGAAAGAAATGAAACTCGAAGTGTTGATGATAACTCGTGGGCTGTGCTTGTAAACAGCTGTGTGCTTTGAGTTCTATCAATAACCTCTCGGTTACAAGGGTCGGTAATTAAAAGGCTAGTGACCTGGAAATAGTGTCCTCGTTCGAAGATCTCCAAATGTCCGCATAAAAAATACAACATCAAATTAGAATAGCAATAGCACGAGGCCGAGTCTTCCAGCTATAGATCTATTGATGTTCAAACACACCCTGGGGGCACATTGCCATGATAGTCCTGAGTTCACCGTGTTCCCCATTACAACCTGGTTCTGCTGTTCAGAGAGGTCAAAGTCAATCTAAATATACATTATACGCACAAACAGATACACGTACTGTATGTAAGAATTATAAATGATACAAACACACTAGGGTACAAATGTCTGTAAACATCAACACTTACATGAACTTGGGAAATTATTGCAGGAGGACAAATAGTAATAAATATGAATATTAATTTTTATGTTTTCCTCAAAATGTTATGTTGATAACACAATAAAAAAAAGAGCAATTAAAATAAATTATAAAAGTATGAGTTTCCAGGACTTTTTTTTTTTTACTAATAAATAATTCATAATTTATATTATAT
>JAUCMS010000050.1:6082482-6139960 GCA_032357445.1 Enteromius radiatus | reverse complement strand
CTGTTTTAACGGTCGGGTAGTACGTTCAATTTTAAATGTAGTACCTACATAAGCAGTATGCGATTTCGGACGCAGCAAATGTCTTTTAGATCACTAGGAAGTTACAGGCAGGTGTGTTTGATTAGGGTTGGAGCTAAACTCTAAACTCGAATTTGCCTACCCCTGCCTTACATCATCTAAATTGAATCATTAGGATGTAATACCTTACATCTATCTAAATTTGCAAATACTAATACTACAGAAGTGACGAACCTTTGACAGACAGAAGAGCAGTAGTTGATGAAGTGCCAGCTTGGAATGTAATCCTTGTGTTTTCACAAGGATGCAAGTCTTTTAAAAGCAGAAGATGGCGTCTGCCACTCTCAAAGGAAACAATCTCCACGTTTGCAGACTCCTTCATAGGCTTTCCATCAATTAACCATCGGCAGTCTTTGTTTTCAGGACGAGACAAGGCGCATTCAAAAAGTGCTTCCCCACCATTAATAGTCTCCACATTACTCAGCTCTTGAAGAATGTCAATTGGTTTAGCTGCAAGAGAGAGACAATGCCTTAAAATACACTGGCTTTATACACGTCCAAACAAGTCCATGTAGTACACAATGACTTTGACTGGCCTTGAATTAAAAACAAGTTCTGAACTTAATAGAGTAACTGAATTCTGCACAATCACACTCGATTAAAATGTCATCCAACATTTCACTAGCATATACAGTAGCAACCAGCATTGAGAAGCATAACAAGCAAAAGGTAGCTGTGATAAAAGCACATTATGGTTACTGCATAGCCAGCCAGATGAGGATGATGTTGCTAAAAACAGCAATTTTTGGATGGTATCCCAGTAAAACCCTTTGTGGTAAGCCCTTACTTGTCCAACTTAAAATTTTTTTTTAAATCTTAGCGAGTCTTATACTGAGTCTTGGTGATGATCCAGCTTTAAGTTATGGATGACACACAGATTCTCTTCACCTACAGGTGTGCTCACCTTGCACCCTGAGATGTGCCACAACAGAGGTTCCTTCTGCCTCACAGCAGTACATCCCCCCATCCTGGGGCTCCGCACAGCTAATGTACAACCGTGCAACAGTCCAGTCCTGTTCCACTATCACCCTGCGGCCGTCTGCTTGCACAGGTATGCCGTTTCGCTTCCATACAGCCTTGACTGGCCGGGAGTACTGACAGATGAACTCTGCAGGCTGGTTTTCTGTTACATGTTGGTCCTCCATAGCACTGACCACCTCCACATTGGGATCTATATAGGGTTGGTGGTGGGGATAAGTAATATTGACAAGACCCCAGTGCACTTTGAAGTAGAGTTCTTCACCTCAAACCTCTTTCAGGTTTTGGGTGGTATTTAATGTAATTTAAATCTAAAATATACTGTAAGCCTGGTACTTTATTCAGTTTAAAAACAACAGCCTTTACAACCTCATCATCTAAGTTAGTGCTGTTTCTTCTTCTTTCACATTGAAATGTACATGGTAAGTGTAACATCTTTTGCTTCTCTACTCCAAACTGACCAAGGACATGGTCAATTACAGCCAACACATGCCTAGTTGCAGTGTCAAACTAAGGCCAATTTTTAGAAAAAGTACATGCAGCACAAACAAACAGTGAAGAATGAGGAGTGTACAATTCGAATTTAGAGCGCATGCAAGATCATTATTATTTACTCTTTGAATTTTTGGGCAAAAGGTTGCTTGCAAAATTTCATTTAGATGCTTTGGAGCATCCACTAATGCTTTCACTGTTATATATTAAGTTTTTACCTCAGGCAGATTAACAAATTGAATTGTAAAATGTATTGTTGTGGACTGTAAAATGGATAGCAGGAGTAGTGATAGGCTTTAAGACAAACAACATATTGACCTCTACAGACACTTTTTATGTGATAAAATCGAAACACAAATTTTAATTTTAATTGTGTGAATTATTAATTGAGGACTTTTCTCAGCAATGATTAATTGGGATTAATTATGAATATCATGCTTTTTTCATGGAAGGACTAGTAAAAAAAGAAAATTAAAAGAAATATGGGCATGTCAAAATCTGTAAAAATATTTGCATTGAGGGCTGCTCCATATACAAGCTCAATATCAAAATGCTAATTTAATAATTAGTACGGCAATTTTGTAAGTAATTAGCAAACTGTGATACTGCAGCCAAATCCACTTTTAGGTTAGAAATATATGGCACATGGACTACGTGCATCCATGAATTTGTATTATTATTTTTTTTTATTTACTTACTGTATACTTTTTCCTGTAAAGGGTCTAACAAAAAGATTCAATTCTAGGCATGGATAACCCTAGAATAAAGTAAATACAATCCTGTTCTGTCAGCATGGCATTATTGAGCACTTAACCAAAGGACTCTCCAGGGTAGTCTTTGCAAAGACACTTTAGATTTAGAGTATTATTAATATGAACTAATTCAAGGACAGATTAACCAACAATTCAATTTATCTGAATAAATTAATTTGTCTAGATGTAACTGTTAAAGAAGGTCAGGGCAACCTAATAGCTTCACAGATAGAGTGACCGATTTTGGGAAATTCATGGACACAGTATTAGTTCAGTGCTATTCAAAATTTTAAGTACTACCAAGCACCACTGCATTTGGTACCTTTCACTAACAGCTTGGCGGAGGACGTCAGGCCACCTGTTTTGAACAGGACTGTACCCGAATCATTGGGAGAAAGGTTCCTTAGGGTGAGAGTGTGGACATGGTCTTCACCCACACTTATTTCACTGAAGGTACTGTTCTCCAAACGAGTGCCGTCCAGCCACCACTGAACTCTGCCTTTGGCACGGCGAGAGAGCTGGCAGGAGAAAATTGCCTGTTCGCCCACAAACACATCTGTATTCTTTATACCCGACACAATGAGGACCTCAGTCTCTGCAGAGACCAGACACAGATACCCTTGGATCACCAGTGTCTAAAAACATTGAGGATGCTTCCCGAAACATAATGTAAAACGTATGAGGACATAAAAAAAGCTAAACAACCTCCAGTCCAGAAAATTTTGTCTGTTTGCTCTACAACAGAAGTTTTTATAAGTCAAATACAGATGATTTAACAAAGTTATTTGATACCTTGCACAGTGACTGATGCTGTGGTCAACTGGTCTCCAACATCACAAGTGTAGTAGCCATTGTCTTCTGGTTCCAGATCATGGACCTGAAGCTCCAGCACACACCCTTCCTTTTTCATCTCAAATTTCTTACTGGGTTGGAGCACCACTCCACCCTTTCTCCACTCTACACTTTTAACCGGCTTAGAAAGCTCACAGCGCAAGGTGATACTATCTCCCTCTATTGCATTCTGGTTGTCTAACTCCTTCCGGAAGTATGCAGGTTGACCTGATGGTGGATAAGAAAAGAAGTTAAAAAAATGCAAATGTCAGATTTTAAATGGCTGCTGATACCTGTGAGGGTATCAAAATCTTCTCCGTTCCACAAGAGAGGCAGTTATAAAGAAAAGAAAACCAGAACGGTTCTTCGTTGATAAAATGAAAGCCAAAAAGTCACAGGCCTACAAACCCGTTTACCTTTAACAGTAAGGGTGGCGCAGCTTTCTGCATCTTTGGTTTTGCATGTATACAACCCTGCATCTCCTTCCTCCACTCTAAGGATGCGGAGCTGATGGACGGCTCTATCCTTGTAAAGCAGATACCGCCCCCCTGCCTTTATCATCGCTTCATCTTTGTACCAGGTGACAGAGGCCTCAGGGTCGGAAGTCATGCAGGACAGTGTGACTGTTTGACCCTCTTTGGCAGTTAAGTCCAGAGGCTTCTCTAAGAATACGACTACGGACAGGAGAAACCCAAACCCAAGTGCTGTCACATCATAATGTCTGCCTGAAGACTCTGAAACTTAGACACTTGAAGCCATTGAACATTTACTGTGGTACATTAAAAAAGCTGTACTTACAGAGAACTTCTGTTTTAACAGTTAAAGTCAGGAATTAGACAAAAGACTATCTCGGAACCAAAAATGTGTGAAAAATAAATTTCTTTCTCAAAAAACAAAACAAAAAACACAATTTTGGAATGTAGCTGTAGAATGGTCAAAGCAAATGGAAAAGCAGCCTTTTGTTATAATTGCGCAAAATGAGTGCAGCTACTGCCTAATGACAGACAGATGATTGCTTGCCAACAATGAACGCTGTTAGCCATGATATGTCTTTTACCTTTGGGTTTCTCCTGCACCAACAAGTAGGCGAGGCTCTTCTGAGGGCCAACCACAAAGGCTACATCACCTGAGTCGTCGGGTGTGACCATTTTCAGCACTAGGCTGTGTTCTCTCCCTCGGCAGCTGATTTGATTCAAGTCATTGTTTTGAAGGTGGTTGGAGCCCAGCCACCACTCGACATTTGTAACCCCTGTGTGAGACACCTCACACTGGAAGATAGCATCCTCGCCCGTTATCACAGTCACATCCTTTAATTCTCTTGTGATTTTTACACATTCTGGGAATGGATGGAAGGAACGTGATGAAAGGGACTATTGAGGATCTTCCGAAAAGTCAAAAGAGGTAAATATCCCACTGTTGACTATCTACTTGAAATGTGAGAGGATGTATTAGTCCTCCAAACTAATGTCGCTTGGGATTTTGGGACATTACAGTTAAATCCCAGAAAAGAGGACAGCATCATGTAATCACAGTTCACAGATATTGGCTTAGCATACTACTTGGATCATGCTTTAGTGACAATCTAAAACATAAAAGCTACTCATGTATTAATGCTAAAGCTGTTTTCTACAGGAAAACAATGTAAAATTAACCCCATCTCCAAAGAAGAATCAAGATTGGTACCTTTGACAGTCACTGTAGCCTTGCTTAGTTTGTCTCCTGCTTCACATATGTACTCGCCACCATCCTCCACTGATAGGTTATGGATTTCCAAGGTTTGAACTGAGCCATCCCTCTTTATGGAATACTTCTTTCCATCAAATAGGACCTGAGTGCCCTTTTTCCAGGTCACGCTGGTATCAGGTATTGAAGTTTCACAACATAATGAGATACTGTCTCCCTCTGTGACTTCCTGGCTTGTTAACTCCTTCACAAATGACAGCACAGGGACTGCTGGTGGGAAACAGCAATATACAGAACACATTCTAAGATATGCGCAAACCCCAAACCTGCAAGATTATGAGGTGGCAACAAATTTTCTTTGTAGTTTCTAAACGCATCCAGGGACAAGATACAGTGGGGCAAAAAAGTATTTAGTCCGCCACCAATTGTGCAAGGTCTCTCACTTAAAAAGATGAGAGAGGTATACCTATTGAGGTATACCTATGATGAAAATTACAGGCCTCTCTCATATTTTTAAGTGGGAGAACTTGCACAATTGGTGGCTGACTAAATACTTTTTTTTTAACCTTGGAATGCATTCATCAGAATTCATGAAACTTTTTGCACATACAAAGAATAGTCAACCTTTCAAACAAATAAAACTCAGCATACTACCAAGCAAGGGACAAGAAATATTTGGCAGGACAAAACAGATAACAAACATGCATGAAATGTTGTGCTTTCTTGTGATGTATGTAAAGTGGCTAATGTGGCTTAAGCATGCATCAAAGAGTACAAAAATGCAAGTTATATTACATATTTTGAATGTTTTGAATATGGGATGATCATACACACAAACACTGAACACATGCACTAAACAGTGCATGTGTTCAAATCTCACTGAGAAATAAATACAAGTGTAAAATAAAAAAACAAACTACTATTTAAAAAAAAAAATAAATAAAATCTTTAGTTTTACCTCTGACTGTAAGACAAGCAAAAGAAGTGTGTGCACCCACATGGAAGGACACTGTGCCCGAGTCTTTCTGGGTGACACTTCTTAGTCTAAGTGTGTGCCTTTTGCCTTCCATTCGGATTTCATTCATCTCATTGTTCTGTAGTGGAACATCTTGCAGCGTCCACTGAACAATGAGTGCATTGTCATGAGAGACAAGGCATTCGAAATGAACGTCCTCGCCTTCATTGACAATGCAGCTCTTCAAGCCAGTTAAGATCATGATTTCAGGTTCTGAAAGCAAAATCAGGTTTCATTTTGTCAGAAGCAGTCAACAGATCAAAAAATAGATAAACATCCACAGTATCTAGTTAACATCCAGCTTTACACAAAAATGTACAGCAGTTTATGAGAGAAATAGCAACCCTGGCATAAAAAGTATGTTAAACTACAAGGGTAAGGTTTATAAGGTTACGTCAAGTGCAAAAAAACTCCTGTAAATAATCTAGCAAAATGAAATGGGAGTGCATTGGAGAAAGGTTGTGCAAGTTTTAATGGAATTTCAAGTGCAAAACCACGTGCAAAGAGAAGGAGATGAAGGTGATCTGGGATCAAGCATAAGAGAGGATGATACTTGGGATGGTATGGAGTAGATGCACAATCATCAAAAGAGGATGATCAGGTAATGTTAGGAGGGAGTAGGACGTTTACAAGGAGATTCATACTCTTCATGGTGAGTTTGGCAGATGTCCGGTCATGTTCTGTTTCACAGCAGTACTCTCCATCGTCTCCTTCTTGCAGCTTGTAAATAATAAGTTCAGCAACAGCCCCATCTTGCTTCAGCTGATATTTGTGGCTTGCTTCTATTATACTCTTGTCTTTCCTCCAGATGACTTTGGCTCCAGCTTTGTCAAGCTCACATCGAAACACTGCATTTTCCCCAGCTTCACTTTCCAAATCTTTCAGAGATGATTTGAAAAGAACTGGCAGTGCTGCAAAAGGTGAGTGAACAAGTGTTTCAAGGTCATCAAGAAGAAATGGTATCAAATGAGACAGGAAAGAAAGATGGTTCAATCTGAGCCTACCCTTAACTTGCAGATATGCAGTGCTTTGGCATTCTCCAGTGTCACAAATATAGTCACCAGAGTCCTCACGTTCAAGGTCATGTATGACCAGTTGGGCACGGTAGCCATCTTGCTTTAACTCATATTTAGCACAGGGGCATAGGCCAATTTCTCCCCTGCGCCACTCAACTGCAATGTCTGCTTTGGAGAGCTCACACTGGAAGCTGATGCTCTCTCCCTCAACAGCTGCCTGGTTCTTCAGTGCTTGTGTGAAAATGGCTGGAAGTGCTGCCGATGCAAAGAGTGGTATATGCAAGAGATGAAAGATTTTCCAGACAAGTAAGACCCGAAGGCAACAGTTTAAACAAACATTATAGAATACCAAGAGGATACAATCATATCTTCATAATAAGCTATTATTATTATTATAAAGGATTAATACTTCAGAAACACGGGATAAATGCAGGTCAAAGATGGATTAGAATAATGGAAAAATTCAAGAAGCAGTTGTTCTTCTCCTACCATTAATCTTGACATTGGCTGTGGTGATGCTGTCTCCACAATCACAAGCATAGTCTCCAGCATCTTCAGGTTTGACATCAGTGATTTTCAGCTCAACAGTAGAGCCAACTTGCTTGAGGAGGTACTTTCCTCCAGAATGGATCACCTGCATCCCTTTCCCCCAAACAACAGGAACTCCAAGTTTGGAGAGCTCACACCGGAAGATGATGCTTTCTCCTTCAGTAGCTGTCTGGTTTTTAAGCTCTTGTGTAAAGGTGACTGGAAGAGCTGACGATTCAAAAAGTGGTATGAGGTGCCATACAGATGATGTAAATAAATATTTTTTCAGAGAAGTAACATTAAGATGATACAAAGCAAAAAAATGGTTAAAATGGAATCATTTATACTTTACAACCATGGAATGATGGAAAAATTCATGAAGCTGTTGGTCTTCTCCTACCGTTAACCTTGACGTTGGCAGTTGTCATGCTGTCTCCGCAATCACAAACATAATCTCCAGCATCTTCAGGTTTAGCATCAGTGATCTTCAGCTCAACAGCAGAGCCAACTTGCTTAATGAGGTACTTTCCTCTAGAATGTATCAGCTCTGTTCCTTTCCTCCAAACCACAGGAACTTCCGGTTTTGAGACTTCACAGCGCAAAGTGACACTATCCCCTTCCTGAATCTCTTGGTTCTGTAGCTCACGTTTGAAGACCACTGGTAATGCTGAGGAATCAGGCAAAGTTGTTGAACCAGGAACAGGTCTTGTGGGATTAAGTTTACACTTTGCATCAATAATATTCTTTCCACTTATAAATGTAAAACATTCTTCTACAATGGCTTAACTTATGTTTTTACCACATTCTAAGATAATGCAAATGACCAAATTAAAGACTAGACAAATAACTTGGTACACAAGCCAATATACAGTGCTAAACACTTCCCAACGCTAACTGTATGGTTCAAATAAAAGATAAGTCCTACCATTGACTTTGATGTTAGCAGTGCAGATGTTATCTCCACAATCACAAACATAGTCTCCAGCATCTTCAGGTTTAACATCAGTGATCTTCAGCTCAACAGTAGAGCTAACTTGCTTGATGATGTACTTTTCTCCAGAACTGATCACCTCTGTTCCTTTTCTCCAAATCACAGGAGCTCCAGGTTTTGAAAGTTCACAGCGCAAAGTTACACTCTCCCCTTCTTGAAGCTCTTGGTTCTGTAGCTCACGCTTGAAGACCACTGGTAATACTGAGGAATTAGGAAAATTTGTTGAACCAGAGACTGGATCTTGTGAGATTTACACTTTGCCTAAAAAATTCTTCCACTGATAGAAGTAAAACATTCTTCTGCAATAGCTTAACTTACAATTTTACCACCTTGAGAGATTTTTAGCAAAAACAACCACCATGATGCAAATGGAAAACTATAAACTAGACAAACAGCTTATTACACTAGACCAGCCCATACACCGTACTACACCCTAACTTAAATGAAGACATTATTAAAGTGCAACGTTTTTAGATCAGAAAAAGGGAAACTTAATTCTTGTAGAGGGTTTAAATTAAAGCCGAGTCCTACCATTGACTTTGATACTAGCGGTGCTGATGTTGTCCCCGCAATCACAAACATAGTCTCCAGCATCTTCAGGTTTAACATCAGTGATCTTCAGCTCAACAGTAGAGCTAACTTGCTTGATGATGTACTTTTCTCCAGAACTGATCACCTCTGTTCCTTTTCTCCAAATCACAGGAGCTCCAGGTTTTGAAAGTTCACAGCGCAAAGTTACACTCTCCCCTTCTTGAAGCTCTTGGTTCTGTAGCTCACGCTTGAAGACCACTGGTAATACTGAGGAATTAGGAAAATTTGTTGAACCAGAGACTGGATCTTGTGAGATTTACACTTTGCCTAAAAAATTTGTCCACTGATAGAAGTAAAACATTCTTGTCTAATGGCTTAACTCATAGATATTACCACCAATTCTAACCACCTTGTGAGATTTTAAGCAAAAACAACCATCATTATGCATATGGAAAAACTACAAACTATACAAACAACTTATTGCACTAGACCAGCCCATACACTGCACTACACAATCCCTTAAATGAAGACTTTATTAAAGTCTGTGTAAAGTCAATATTATATATTGTATACTATACAATAATATGTGTGTTCTGAGTTTGTCACACCACAGAACGATCAGTCTTTGACATCAAAGTACAGCGAGAGCGATTCAAATCATAATGAGCATCTGCTCTCTATAGCTCTTAGTATACTGATGTCACACAGCGATCAGTCCGTGCAGTCAGTGCTGCTTCAAGTTCAACACAACTCTTTTATAGTTTCGCTGGAGGGGCAGTGCTTGGTGGCTTTATTGCATCACCAAGCTCCGATTTAGACATGCCCAATAAATCCTGCTCACAAAAATGGTGAAAAACATGTCTTTGTAACATGTTTCAGCAATGCATTTCTAACATTTATAATGTGTTTACAAGCAATTCTCAAAATTGACTTGGAGTGCTTTTTTTTTGGGTCAGAAAACAGGAAACCTAGTTTTTTTCCTGGTTTTGAATAACAGTTTCATCTTCATCACATGCTTGGTGATGGCCAGTTTGTACAAGTAATAATAAGTCCGGCAAAACATCTTAGCTTTGTAATATTCCTTTCTAAATATTTAATCTAAGTCAGGAACGTTAAGGAATACACTTATAAAACTACTAATGAATGTTGTTACAAGAATATAAGAATATTTATTATCAACACCAATGAGACCATCCAAAGGAAAATACTTTTCAGCTTCACATAGCCATTTAAAGCAATCTGGTTCATATGTTTCAAAAAAATGAAAAATATCAAGACTGGTGACATGATACGTTTTGGATGATTTCATACAGCTAAAAACTGCAAAGTGTTAAATTTAGAGATACAAATCAAACTAAAGGTTCAAAATGAACAATTATGAAAAACCAGCCTGCAATGACAAAAAAAAGTCTACAGAATAATAAACAGACAAATGTGTGGGAGCAGAGTGAATGGCTTCTGGATGAAAAATTGCAGATTGCAACTAAAAACAGCTTAAAAATCACCTCTAGAAATATTTTAATTAAAATGCCAACAGCCTAGATTTTCTGAACAATCAAAGCAACACAACTAATGTTCCTAAACCAGGTACTTTCACTAAACCAAATGCACTAACAAAGTTAAATATCATCTGAGGCAAGCTGAACTCTCTTTCCTACAACCATCAGCCACTTCTGTCCTCCTCACCTTTGTGCACTGCATGTGTTACTAGAACAAGCCGTGGTGCACGTAAAGTTGAAAGAGAAAAATGCATCAATAGCCATTGATTTTCAAGCAACAGAATATAAGTAAAACAAACAACAATAAATCTGATTAGCAACACGTACTTCGCTTTTAATTATGCAAAAACTTTTTTAAAACATAAAAGATGAACTGCTATTTTGCTTATAAAAGTAGGAGCAAAAAAAGAAAGCTTAGAATATCCGAAGGATTTTTGTTGCACGGGTGAGAAGTTTAAATATTTGTAAAAAAAATAAAGACACCACAACAAAGAGTGCTCAAAAACAATATCATAATGCAAAAGCAGATGTGTGGCCACATGCTTTTCCATTCAAAAGAACGCAATATGAACATTTTGACTGGGATTCACTTTTCCATGAGCGCAAAAACGTGCTGCACGACAGGCAAGAAAATCAGTTTCATACCACTGAGCTCTTTCTCTTTCTTCTGCTTCTGGATGTCTGATTCAAGGGCAGCAGAAGGACGGAGGAACTTTAGAGCTGTGACAAAAGACACATTCATGTAAACTCCAACCTTTGGCGAAAGTTGTAAGGATCTTAGAAAACAAATAGCAACGCCTGTGTCAGCCATGTTGGACAATAGTGGCAAAGACGGAACAAGCAGACATCCTTTTTTTTTTTTTACAGAAGCAGTCATGCATGTTGACCAAATGAAAGCCCCCAAAGCCTGACGGATTTCCGACTGACACACAGCACGGCCAGCAAGAAGAATTCAAGCTGCTGACCAAGAAAACAAAGCACGGACAGTCATTCCGCACATTTGCTCTGTACCATCGACTGATGCCCCCTGCTCAGTAGTCTGCTTTTGAAGTCCCGGTTGGTATAAGGGTGTCTGGGCCTTCAGAACTGTGACAAAAAGCATTTCGCAGATGGAATCACAGACAATGAAATCTCAAAGAAGTATCCAAAGCTGGGAACACATGCAAGTTCTGTATCAAGTAGTGTAATATGTGTTGAGTTACTCTACTGTGAGACTAGTGCTGAAACCTCAAACCCATATCTCTTTTTCAAAAAATGTATGAACCACACTAAACTGAAGAAGTTACAAGCCAGAAGAAACAGACAGACAGCGATGAAGAAAAGTTTAAGGCAATACCAAAACAGATGTTTGTCATACTATGGCATTGCAGCACAGCAGGCAGAGCCACAGCAGAATACAGCAAATTATCTAAAGGTTATAGTTAAGCATATACAGAATTATTCTGTTCCCAATCAAAAACTGGCATAATTTTGTGCCACACACCTGAAACTAACTGTAGGATATCAGTGGAAACTTAACAAATGCAACAATTAAAATGACTATGAGCACTGCACAACAGTATTCACCAACAACAAACAAACAAGCAGTAATAGTACACTGATTCCCGGAAAGTATAAGAATGATTCATACCCTTGATCTTCATATGGGCTGTTGTTGTCTTGTCTCCACATACACACGTGTAGTCTCCTTCATCTTCAGGTTTGAGATCTGTGATCTTCAGCTCCACCTTCGAGGCAATCTGCCTGATGACGTACTTTCCTCCAGACTGAATAACATGGCTTCCTTTTTTCCACTGCACAGGAACACCAAGTTTGGAAATCTCACAGGACAGAGTAGCGCTGCCTCCTTCATCACACTCCAGGTTTTGCAGCTCATGTGTGAACACCACTGGTAGTGCTGAGGAACCATGAAAAGATGTTGGAACTATGTTACACAAATGACTCAGGACAACATCTGAGAACTGGGCTCAACAGAAGCCTTTCTGTTCTTCTTGTCTAGTTTTCTAGATTTGAAGTCATGGACATAAATCCAGCATTTTTTTAGAGAACAGAGCCATTAGTGTAATAAGAAACAACCTTAAGGTCACAGTGTTATGCGATATGTAATACCATACATTTAATCACAATTCAACAAAATATGTCATTCCTACCATTGACCGTAATGGTAGATGAGGTCTTGATAAACCCACAATCACAACTATAGACTCCAGCATCTTCAGGTTTGACATTAGGGATCTTCAGTTCAAATACAGAGCCAACTTGCTTTATGTGGTACTTCTCTCCAGAATGGATCACTTTTGTTCCTTTCCTCCAAACCACAGGCACTCCTGGTTTGGAAAGCTCACACTGAAGAGTAACACTGTCTGCCTCTTGACACTCCTGGTTTTGTAGTTCTCTTTTGAAGATCAATGCTAAGAAGCAATTGGATGTTTCAACAGGTTGTTAGTATAACGCGCTTTGGAAAAATGTAAATGCACAACATGACAAAACATTCAAAAACCTACCATAGAAAACAAGGGACATTATAAGACAGAAAACTAACAAAAAACACAAAAACTGAACATCTTACAAGACCAGATTAACAGATACTTGTATTAGTGAAGCTAATCTACTTGAGCTAGTAATGCTATGATATCTATGTTAATATCCCTTTAAGCGACTAACCAGTAAAGATAAAAGTATAAAAAGTCTTTGTACTCACTAAAGAGTGAACATGGAAAAAAATAAGACATTTAAGAGACCGAATGAATTGCGTACCCTTGATTTTAATGCTTGCTGTAGTCTTTGTGTCACCACACACACATGTGTATTGTCCAGCATCTTCAGGTCTGAGGTCCGTGATCTTCAACTCAATAGTTGCCCCATCTTGCATGATGAGGTACTTTTCACCAGATTGCAGCACCTGCATTCCTTTCTTCCAAACAACAGGAACTCCAGGCTTTGAGAGTTCACAATGAAGAGTAACGCTGTCTCCTATGTCACACTCTTTGCTTTGTAGTTCACGTTTGAAGACTGCCGGTAATGCTGAAGAGCAATTATGTGATGACATAATTTAAAGGTGTATAAAAATTAGTAAACATTAGTACAGCTTCTTGACTATACATGTAAATTAATAAGCTTTTATCCATACCACTGACAACAACATTTGCGGTTGTTTTTTCGTTTCCACAATCACAGGTATATTCTCCACTGTCTTCAGGCACTAAGTCTGAAATCTGTAGCTCACACATGGTGTCCCTCTGCATTATCTGAAATCTTCCGCCATGTTTCAGACCTTCCGTTCCCTTCTTCCATTGCACTTGGCAGCCAGGTTTTGAGAGCTCACAGGAAAGTAAAACTTTCCCACCTTCAGTAACCTGTTGGTTCTTCATCTGATCCTTAAACCTAGCAGGTACCACTGGAGAACAAACAAGCATCATGTAATTAAAATTCTTCTCAGTGGTTTTAGCATCCAAAAGACAGGATGGAAGATCTCTGGGATGAGATGGTGAATATATGACATGGAAGCTAGGACAAGCCAACATCTGTGTTATTAAATGTACGATATCTTGAAATCATTAGGGTCATCAAAATGTTCAATAATCACTGAAATATTATATAAAGCACAGAAACCGTTCCAACACATCCACTGCAGTAGGACTACATAAATACATATTTTACACAAACAAAGTCTAGACAAGACTGAATCTCACAAAGCAAGACAAACACAAAAGTGCAAGTGCATTTGACAACTTGACAGACTGTTGTAAGACATCCACTGAAATCACAAAACAGCTTCTTTATAAAAACTAACACTCTGCCCAATAAAACCTAAATTATATTTCAAATAACTAAGACGAGAATGTGAATGGTACAAAGTGTGGACCCAAATAAAGTAATGAAATGTTCTATCATGCTATTAAACAACTAAAAACATGTAACAATAATACCAGCATGTATGGAAATAAAAGACCAAATTTAACCACATTTTCACCAAACGGACTTGCTAAGAATCTAAAAGATATGTATTACTTTATTGTAAAAGTGCAACATACTGTAAAAGTACCAGTTCTCTGAACTGAGGTGATCATCTGCTGACACAGAAATGCATGAGACTATCACCAAAATGCCTGGCAATAACATTGCCACAAAGGAACCGAAAAGTGAAATGTCAAATGCAGAAATTAAATTAAAGTTGAATTAAATTAAAATGTTTACTTACCAGGAATACTTTCAAATAACAACACCAAGATATCAAAAAACATGGTACATCAAAGCTTTAAACATAAAAAAACAGTATCTATTTAAGAATCCAATCTAAAATTCTCCAGCTTCAAGTTATTATTTTCTAGCTAAGGGTAATACATTGCTATAAACACCAAGAAAGAGATTTCTGTGTTAAATGGAGTATTTTTCTGAGAAAGCCTGGCTCTTACCTTTCACCGTCAATTTGGCTGTACTCTTCGTAGAGCCAATGTCACAGGTGTACACCTCACTGTCACTCTTCTCCAGATCCTTCACTTTGAGGATGAGGACAGTTCCCTTTTGCGTAAGGTCATACCTTCCTCCAGCCTTGATCTCCTTTGTTCCTCTCAGCCAGGTGACTTTAGATGGAGACTGGGCTGTCTCACATTCAAAAGAGACAGCACTCTTCTCCTCTGCAGTGGCATCCTTTAGCTCACGAATGATTTTGTTAGCCAGTTCTATTGAGGGGATAAAATACTAAAGTAAACATATCTTCTTTGTAGAGGAATTCAACGAAAAAATGACAGAATCTAAACCATAAATGTTAAAATTCTTGCCTTTGATCTCCAGCTTAGCCTTGGAGGTTGGACCACCAGTGATCTCACAACAGTATTCTCCAGAGTCTTTTTCAGTGACGTTGCGGATTGTCAGCTTTACGTGCGTCTGCTCCTGACTGATTTCATATTTCTGGCTTTTTCTAATTGACTTGCCATCCTTCGACCACTTCACTTCCAGTCCAGATTGAGAAAGCTCACAGGAGAATGTGGCATCTTCACCAATTTTGGCACTGAGACCTTGAAGCTCTTTAGATATGTTAGGAGCTTCACCTGGCTCCCAAAAATAAGATACACCTTCATTAAGCAAAACTATTTGTGTAAAACCTATAATGCAATTCAATGCATGTCCTGCTTACCCTCAACAGTAAGTGATGCCTTTGAGCTCAAATCCTTGAGTGTGAAGACCACCTCCCCGGAATCAGAAGCTGAGACAGCTTTGATTGTTAAGGTGTATTTGCGCCCTTTGCTGCTTATCTGGAAACGGCCTCCATCAGTGACAGGTTGACCTCTTAGGCTCCAGGTGCACCTCTCTGAACTTTCTCGGGACAAGATACACTCGAATGTGCAGTTTTCACCTGCTTTGGCCTCTACTGATTTAAGACGCTTGGTGATACCAATGTGGATATCTGGGGTCAACAGAAAAGACAACATAAACAAAAAACATAAATGATAAAACTACACCAAAATGACACTACAGAGTCACTGTAGCACAGTGCTACATAAGTTTGTTGTCATACCTCTAACAGTGACCTTGGACTTAGAGAGGTCTGTGCCAAGATCACAGCTGTACTCTCCGGCGTCAGCTTGTGTGACATCATGGATAGTAAGTCCCAAGGTCTTACCATCATGGAGGAGCTCATACTTTTTCCCTGCTGACAGGACTGTCCCATCTTTGCGCCACACAGGGGCCACTCTGGGCTTTGAGGCTTCACACTTAAGGGTAACTGTACCCTTCTCCTCTGCCACGACATCATCCAGCAACTTTAGGAAGATGGCTTTCTTCTCTGGATGTCAATAAATAAAAAAAAATGCATTAAGCCAAAATCTGGTCAAAAAAGTCTATCCTTCACATTCAAAGCATATCTGTGAAATCAGCTTTATTTGGATATCGTCATACAACCCTACCTTTGACTTTTAGGCAGACTGTTTCTTTCACATCCCTGATGCTGAACGACATCTTTCCGCCATCTTCAGGTGCTAGGTTCTTGAGGGTGAGCGTATGGGTCTTATCCACATGAGTGATGGCATTGACCTCATTGTTGAAGAGCGGCTTGTCATTGAGTGTCCATTGGACCTCTTCATCAGCATAGTTAACTTCACAGGTAAACACGGCATCACCATCTTCATCCACCTCCACATCTGTGAGATGCTTGGTGATCTGGATTTTACGCACTATATATGTCAGAAAAATAAACATCAGAGCATGATCAGAGTGGCATTTATTTTACCAACAGCACCTATATAATGAGTGCTTGGTATAGTCAAAGCAAAGCTCTAACAAGCAACCCTAACCCAAGCGGGTCGGATGCATAAAGGGGATGCAATTAGAAACAACATGCTTCGAATGCCTTCTTTGTGACATTACCTTCTACTTTGAGAACAGCTTTGCTCTCACAGACCCCGACCTGACAGCGATATTCTCCAGAGTCCTCTGCACTCAAAGCTTGTATGATCAACTGTACATTGGAGTCCTTTTGCTTCATGCTGTATTTGCTAGACGCCTCCAAAGCGGTTTGACCCTTAAACCACCGTACTTCTTTTGGTGTGGCAGAGAACTTGCAGCATAGTGTGGTGGAAGTCTTCTCCTTGGCTGACGCATCTTTAAGAGGCTCCAGGACTTCAATAGGACGCTCTGAGGAGTGATATGAGCAGTTTTGAAAGCAAACACAAAAGTGCACAAAACTACAACAAACATTGCATTTCATCTGTAGTAAACAATATACATATATAGATTTTTCTTTAGATTTATTTTTTTGGCGTTTTTTTGCCTTTATTCGATAGGATAGATCAGTGTTGACTGGAAGTGAAGTGTGGTAGAGAGATAGGGGACGGGATCGGAAAATGTCTGCAAGCCAGGACTCAAACTTGCGATGCCCAAACACCAACGCCACTGAATGTCAGCACTCTGTCCACGAGGCTATCAGCACCGACAATACACACCTTTTTTAAAAGCATTCAGTTTCTGTAGGAATTTTATCATGCATTATTATCAAAATCTATCCAATCAGAATGATTAGATACAGATTAGAAATACAAATCTCTGTTAAATGAAGTTTCTAACCTTTCACTTTGAGCTCAGCTGTTGATTTGCTCTTTCCGGCAGTGAACTGTACTGGGCCTGACATGGAAGCCTTGGTCTTCTTAAAAGTGAGGCGGTGCATGGTTCCCTCCTTCTCCATCTCGATATCTGCACTCTCCTTCAGCTGTTCCCCATTTAGCGTCCATTTCACTGGCTTGACTGTCTCAACACTGACTTCCACCTCAAAGTGGGCAGCAAACGGCTCGGTCACCTCCACAGAACTCAGCTCCCGTACTATACTGATAGCCTGTTCTGAAGGTTGTGATGAGACCATATAGTGCTGTGTCAAGACTTGGCTATATCAAAAATGTAGTGCAAATCTTTAAAAAGACACCCAATAAAACTGCATGTTACTAAAATGCATGGAAGGTAAATTCACATAACAGTACTTTAAATTGTAAGCAAGCATAAATTTGACCCTATGTAGTTAAAATTGCATACAACGCTCATTCTTGTCTGTTGCAGATCAATCAAAAACTGATCTACAAACTGTTATCATATAATTAACAACATGCCATCACATTTTCTACACACCTTTTAAAGTCAATTTCAAACGTGTTTTAGTTTGCAATGTATGGTTGGCTTTATGAATTAATCCTAAAATGCATTTTTATTTTTTTTTAATCACAATGGAAATGGTTTTTACCCTCTACTAGTAGCTGACATGAAGTCTTATCATCAATGGCATCACACATGTATGTATCTTCATCATCAGAGTCCACGTCGATGATGGTGAGCTTCCTGTAGATGTCCTCACTGGTGATCTCGTGCTTCTTGCTGGCTTTGATCTCTGACTTGTTCTTGTACCACGTGACTTTAGCGTTGGCCCGTGACACCTGACATTCTAAGTATGCGCGGTGTTTGTACATGGCGATTTTGTCTCTCAGTTTCTTCACAAATCTGACGGGCAGTTCTGTAATCATTATAAGGGAGCTTAGGGGATCTACTGATTTGTTAGACAGTCTTAGAAATGCTACACAGCCCAGGCTGTAGTTCATTAGTCTTAACACTAAATGCAAAATTCATGCAGATATGACAGACACGACAACGAACCTTTAACCTTCAGTTTAGCAGCTGAAGATGCCTTCTCAGCTGTGAACTTTATTTCACCTGCGTCCTCAGCCTTTACAGATTTAAAGAGCAGAATGTATGTTCTTCCTAAAACAGAGAATATTAAAGAGTTTAAGAACCATTAAATAATTCTACATTTTTTGCAGTTTGTGAACGGAGAAAATAAAAGCAACTGATTGTATTGCAATTTAAACTATATACTGCCATACTGAGCTGTGTGCTCCTCAGTCTAAAACAGCAATCAAAGTCCATTTGGTTCAACTCACCCTCCTGCCTTATCTTTATGTTGTCTCCGGCTTTGAGTTTGGCATCTCCTTTGTGCCACTGAGCCTCAACCTCTTCGTGGGAGACCTCACAGACAAATGTTGCGCTCTCCTTCTCTGTCACCTCTATGTCCTGAAGTGGCTTGACAATTTTAATATCTCTGGCTGCAAGAATTCAAATGCAAACATTTATTAAAGCGACACTACCAAATGCTTGAGTTCAGCAATCACTGAATGTCCCACTTGGAATTCGTTCATCTTTACCGTGAACAGTAAGCTTGGCCGAAGTATTGTCATCTGTTGTTCTACATAAATACTGGCCCTGGTCTTCATATACACATTTGTTGATAATAAGGGTGCGCTTGTTGGCCTGGGAATGGATGCCATATTTCTTTCCTGGCTTCAGTTCCTCATCATCCTGATGGAGAAATAATGACACATTTACATCAAAATTTGTGTTACTTTTTTCCTTTTGTCAAATCATTTTGTAAGTTGTTACTACATAATACATTTTTAACAATTCTGAAACAAATACTCATACCTTAAACCACTTGACATCAGCATTTGCTCTTGACACCTCACATTCAAAAGTGACTTTCTCCTTTTCAGGAGAACTGATATCCCGTAGAGGTTTGAGGATCTTTGCAGGAGGTTCTGTACGCACAATGTCAATATTTAGAGTTGTAATTGTTGTATATAGATTTGAGAATTGGGGGTTATATTATGGATCCTTACTACACTTATTAAGCATGATTGTGGATATTCATAAAACGTTGGTTATACATCTTCTGAAAGTACACTTTTTATGATCTTATGCTCAGCATCTTAATGAATCTTGCAATTCAGGCTTAAACTTGAAGACCAGCAATATACACACTCACCTGTAACTATTAGTTTGCCAGAAGTATGGACATCCTCAGCCTGGAAAGTAATAGTTCCACCATCACTTATCTTCAGCTGGGACATAGTCAAGCAGTGCTTGTTGGCCAGTGCTGTAATGATCATATTGGGTCCTGGCTTTAGTTTCTTTGCATCCTTGCTCCAGGAACCTTCTACATCAGCCTTGCTGAGCTCCACCTCCATAGTAATGGTCTCTCTCTCTTGCACTTTCATCTCTTTTAGGCCTTTTACTATTTGAATCTTCTTAACTGAATGGTAGGGGAAAAAAAACATTGGCAATCCATAGATGAAGTACTTGTAGAATTTCCTGTATATTTTAATCATAAAATATACTGATCGAAAGAGTAACTCTGGAATAGAGTAACATAATGAAGGAATCCATACTCTCCACTGTGAGTTTGGCCTGGGTCTTGTCATCTAGGGTTTCACATGAGTAATGTCCTCTGTCAGCATATGCCACACTCTTGAAGACCAGAGCCTGCTTGGCACCATCCACATGGATCTCCATATTTCCTCCTTGCTGTAGTACCACACCATTCTTCATCCATTTCACATCTTTTGAGGGTTTACTCAGCTCCACTTCCAAACGAACTGTGTCCTGCTCAGTCACGGTCACATCTGCAAGCTTCTTCTTAAAGGTGACAGGAAGCACTGCAAAATGCCAGATGCATTTGTATTGAGAAACAGGTAGTCTGTGTGTGCTTCCTGACAATATGTCGCATTATGATTACCAATAGTATCTGTCACTTATACTTACGTTGTACTTGGAGTGTGGCTTTGCACACTTTCCCCTCAGCATCGATACTGATCTCTCCTGCATCCTCCTGAGTGACAGCTGTGATGGTGAGGGAATGGCTGCTTCCCCCATGAGCGATCTTAAATTTGGGACTAGCTGTAATAGGAATGTCATTACGCAGCCATCTGACACTTACATCGGCTGGTGTGATGGAGCATTTAAAGATGGCATCTTTGCCTTCATTTGCAGCAACATTGTTCAGCTTGGTAGTGAACCTCACCAGACGTGGGGCTGTGGGAAATTAGATTGAAAAGTTGAGTGAAATGATAATGAAGGATATCTGTCACTTAAAACAAGCTTAATGAGTTGTGTTGGTCCATTTTGATGAGAATAGACACTGATTTGTTTGTACCTTTAGTAGTGACTTTGGTGGAGGTCTTGTCATCTTTGCATTCGCAGCTGTACTCCCCTTCATCCTCCTGTGCCACGGTGGAGACAGTCAAGATGCAGTTGGTGCCATCGGTGCGGATGCTGAATCTGCCACCTGATTTGATTTCTTTGCCGCTATGCTTCCAGAGGACACTACTTGTGGCTTTGTTGAGACTGCAGGAAAGTGTCATGGTGCTTTCCAGTACTGCCGACACTGGCTGCAAAGGCACCACGAATTTTAAAGGTGCATCTGCAGGGCATAGATGAGGGAAAAAATCAGTTAGTTAGTTCAGTGAGATTTATTATGTGCAATCATATCCAACACAATTTACTTTGAAAACTCCAGATGTGCATATGAGCATTATTTAAATCGAAAAACAAAATGCAAACAATGTCATTAAACTGTTAAAATGAACAAATCTGTCCATGAGAGATTAACAACACCTTAAAACATTTGTACTTTTTCTTACTTAAAAATTTAAAATGAGCTTTTACCTTTGACCTGAACCTTGAACTCAACCTTGTCATCAGCCGTCTGACAAAAGAAGGTGCCGCTGTCTTTAGATTCAGACGATTTCACGATTAGGACACGTGAGCAACCTTCCTGTTTCATCTCATACTTCGATCCGTCTTTCAGCTCTATTCCATCCTTGAACCACTTAACACTACAACTCTGTGACATCACCTCTGTTTTTAAAACAACCTGTTCTGTTGACTCGACCATCACAGTTTCTTTTGTTATGGATGTCTTCTGGAATTTGGTAGAAACATCTGAGAAAGAAATAGGGAATAATCACTGAATTGTGACCATGTTCTGGAGGAATACAAATATGTGGATTCATTATAATGCGCAAGAAAATTGTACCTTCCATCTGGATCTTAAAGAGAAGTTTCTCATTCCCAACTTCACAGGTATATTCTCCAGCATCCTTCTTCTCCACATTCTCCAGCACCAGTTGGCGGGTCTTACCCTTTGACTCCATGTGGACAGTCTTACTGGAGCTTAATTGCTTGCCATCCTTGAACCATTTCACCTCGGTCTTAAGGTCAGTAACGTCACAGCTCAGTGTGGCTTTTTGGGAGGCTGAAACCTTCACTTCCTTCTGATAAGAGTCTTTGTTGGTGAAGGCAGCTTTGAGCTCTAATAAGAAGAGAGTTTACTTAATTGAAAGAGTTATTTACAGAGAAAATTAACAGTAGGGTTGCAGTTACATTGAATATGACAAGAGACAAGAAACATTTTCTTAGCAGCTTTTAAATAACCCAAAGAAGACTCTTAAGATGCACAGAACCAAGATGGTGTCCATACCTGTCACCTGAATCTTAAATGGCAGCTTTTCGTTCCTAACTTCACAGGTATATTCTCCAGCATCCTTCTTCTCCACGTTCTCCAGCACCAGCTGGCGACTCTTGCCCTTTGACTCCATGTGGACAGTCTTACTGGAGCTCAACTGCTTGCCATCCTTCAACCATTTCACTTCAGTCTTTGGGTCAGAAACCTCACAGCTCAGTGTGGCCTTTTGGGAAGCAGTTACTTTGACTTCCTTCTGATAGGAGTCCTTGTTGGTGAAAGCAGCTTGAATATCTAGTTGGACAATCCAATATTAGGAAACAGTATTCTTTGAGTAAATATTTTAATTAAAGTCATACATCAAATACTGAAATGGTTTTAGAAATCTAGAAAAGATTTTAATCAATGGACTTTTTCATCAAACTATTTTGCTTAATGTAAAATTAAATATTGTCAAGCTTTACAGATTGATTGCAACTTTAATTTATTTGATAAGGTAGAAAAACTAAAATAGAAACAGACAGTCAAAAGAAAAAAACACAAGGACGTTCCCATACCTGTCACCTGAATTTTAAAGGCAAGCTTCTCATTTCCAACTTCACAGGTATATTCTCCAGCATCCTTCTTCTCCACATTATCCAGCACAAGCTGGCGGCTCTTGCCTTTTGACTCCATAAGGACAGTCTTACTGGAGCTTAATTGCTTGCCATCCTTGAACCATTTCACATCAGTCTTAAGGTCAGTAACGTCACAGCTCAGTGTGGCCTTCTGGGAAACTGCCACTTTGACTTCCTTCTGATAGGAGTCTTTGTTGGTGAAGGCAGCTTGAACTTCTGGTTGGACAATGGACAATATGAGAAAACAGTATGCTTTGAGTAAATATATCACTCAAGATTATATACAACAGACACAAGAAAGACTAGATGCTGAAGAAATTAGGAATACAAAATAAACTGCAAATGAATCCACAAAATATACTATAACTTGCTTTTGGTTCTGTATCACTGAAATGGGCTACAAATTCTTCTACTTATCATTGTACCTCTTCTTGAAAACATATTAATGAAATATTGTGAGGCAATGCATTTATCAAACTGTTTTGTTCAACCCAACAGACAAGCACAAGGACATACTGTACCTGTCACTTGAATTTTAAAGGCAAGCTTCTCGTTTCCAGCTTCACAGGTATATTCTCCAGCATCCTTCTTCTCCACATTCTCCAGCACCAGTTGGCGGCTTTTTCCCTTTGACTCCATGTGGACAGTCTTACTGGAATTCAATTGCTTGCCTTCTTTGAACCATTTCACTTCAGTTTTTGCATCAGAAACTTCACAGCTCAGTGTGGCCTTTTGGGAGGTTGAAACCTTCACCTCCTTCTGATAAGAGTCTTTGTTGGCAAAGGCAGCTTGAATGTCTGTTTGGGCAATGGACAATATGAGAAAACATTATTCTCCAAGTAAATATATAATTCAAGAATACATGAAATTATATAGATACAGCAAACACTAAATGCTTATGAAATTAGGAATACAAAATAAACTGCAAATGAATCCACAAAAAAGCTAATTACATTGCAGACTGTAACCTGTTTTTGGTTCTGTACCAATGAAATGGGCAATAAATTCTTCTACTTGTCATGTACCTCTTCTTGAAGACACATTAATAAAATCTAGCGAGGCAATGCATATATCAAACTTTTTTGTTCAACCCAACAGACAAGCACAAGGACATACTGTACCTGTCACTTGAATTTTAAAGGCAAGTTTCTCATTCCCAACTTCACATGTATATTCTCCAGCATCCTTCTTCTCCACATTCTCCAGCACCAGTTGGCGGCTTTTACCCTTTGACTCCATGTGGACAGTCTTACTGGAGCTCAACTGCGTGCCATCCTTAAACCATTTCACCTCAGTCTTGACGTCAGTCACATCACAGCTCAGTGTGGCCTTCTGGGATGCTGAAACCTTCACTTCCTTCTGATAAGAGTCCTTGTTGGAGAAGGTAGCTTGAATGTCTGGTGCAGAAATTAAAATTTAGAAATAGTCTCAGAATCTGGATTTAGTAGTTTGCACATGTTTGATTGAGTCACTGGAAAAAAAACAAAAAAACACTGACATGGTGTTCTTACCTTCTACGCAAATCTTAAAGACCAGCTTTTCATTTCCAATTTCACAGGTATATTCTCCAGCATCCTTATTCTGCACATTCTCCAGCAGCAGCTGGCGACTCTTGCCCTTTGACTCCATGTAGACAGTCTTACTGGAGCTCAACTGCTTGCCATCCTTGAACCATTTCACCTCAGTCTTGGGGTCAGAAACCTCACAGCTCAGTGTGGCCTTCTGGGAAACTGCTACTCTAACCTCCTTCTGGTAGGAGTCCTTGTTGGAGAAGGCAGCTTGAATGTCTGGGGCAGATTTACAGTAGGAATACAGTATCAGAAACTGCTTTTAGTTTTATGTAAACATTGGTTTAGTCATGGTTGATTGAGTCACTGCAACTTTAAAAAAAAGCCAAAACGCTAGCATGTTGTTCTTACCTTCCACCCGAATCTTAAAGACCAGCTTTTCATTTCCAGCTTCACAGGTATATTCTCCAGCATCCTTCTTTTGCACATTCTCCAGCACCAGCTGACGGCTCTTGCCCTTTGACTCCATGTGGACAATCTTACTGGAAATCAACTGCTTGCCATCCTTCAACCATTTCACTTCAGTTTTTGCATCAGATACTTCACAGCTCAGTGTGGCCTTTTGGGAGGTTGAAACCTTCACCTCCTTCTGATAAGAGTCTTTGTTGGAGAAAGCAGTATGTGTTTCTAAAAAGAACATTCATTGTTTTAGTGAAACATCAGAAAGGATACAGTTAAGTACTGCAAAAAGCAGACCTCAAACATATAGACCATCAATAACCTCGAAGTGATACTAAATCTATAATTGTATGTTATAGAGTTTTTCTGTACATTACTTTAGGTACTCAGAAAAGAGCTCTACCTTTCAAAGGACCATTACTGTCCTCAGTAAGATTTGACCCTGGCATAATAAATGACATGCTAAACTTTAATATAACTTATACAAGGCTGGTATAACTTTTAATTTCACTTATTAAATCATTTATTAGCTGTAAGAGCATTTGGCGTTTAGCTTCACTGTTCAAAAAACCATAAAGTTATGACATTAATTAGGTATTGTGGCATGTCTGATTAATCCTGCTCGTTTAAATTTTTAGTTTCAGACTAATTAGTGCATAGTCTTACCTTTTATCTTGACCAGGAATGTCATTTTGTCCTCTGCCGTCTCACACGAGTAGTGTCCTTCATCGCTCTGCTTGGCACCCCTGATGACCAGCTTCCTTTGTGTCCCCTGAGATATAAAAGTTGTCCTCTTGTCCTCCATTATTTCTATCTGTTCTTTCTTCCACACAACGGCAGTTCCAGGAGAAGCAACATCACAGCTCAACACCACGTCGCCCACCAGAGCATCACTCTCTTGGGGCTGAGCCCTCGGCTTGTTAACAAACTTGGATGGTTCTTCTGTTAGGGGAAAATGGAGAATTAGATGCCACACCTCTCTGATTTCAACACGATTAGGTAGAGACAATACACATATTATTAAACATGGCATAAGAAACATCCACTGTCTATTTGTATAGAATTTGACAGTTGAAAAATGCTAACGCACAAATGTGACAACCCAAACTCTTCTGATTTATCATTTAGACAGGAACTGGGAATATGTCCAAATCTAACAGTCATTTTAATGCTGTGTACATGCCAGAAATACTCATCACATCCCAAAGTATACTGAATATGATACCTGAAAGTGCATGAGTGTTAAGCAGATCTGTTACCTAACAAATACACCCTCCAGCACTTCCTGTTGAACTTCCTGTGCTGGGCTAAGCACTCACTACTCTCCTATTATTTGTCAGGATACGCTCTACACTATAAACACAATTTAAAGTTGTTCCATTTTCATGTATGTTCTACTTCAGGCTTGAAATTTATATACAGGCTAAAAAAAACATAAGATAACTGAAGGTCAGAAACTGAAGCAGCTTGTTTCACCTTTAAGAGCAAGCTGGACGGACATTTTATCGCCATCACACATGCATTCATAGATGCCCACGTCTTCACGGTCAACGTTGTGGACTGTCAGTATGCGTTTACGCTCCACACTTGTGGCTTCATATTTTTTACCCATCCTCAGCTCCTTCCCATTCTTCATCCAAACAACCTAAAGCACGGACAGTACAAGCGGTTAACTTAAAAAAAAAAACCACATCCCATCATGTCCACAGATTTAATAGAAATTTGGCATTTGTCCCTTTGGGCAATGCATCTCAAAACTTAAATCATTAAAAAAAAGTGCATGTTGTCACCTGGATGCTTGAATCGGACACTTCTGTGTACATCTGAGCAGAGGAGTGCATGCTGTAAGTAAACACTTCCACCTGAGAAGACTTATTGGTGAAACGTGCGCGTGCGGCTAGAGAAGATCAATACAAAATATCAGGAATGTTGTTGAAGTTATTGTGTTTAAGTTTTCAGAAACATTTCCTTTCTTACCTTCCACACTAAGCGTGGAAACACTTTGAGATCCGCCACCTACAAACTTGACCTGTGCTCCATTTAGTTCCATGGACACCTCTCTGATGACCAGCGTGTGTGTGGTCTTTGAGCGTGTGATCAGATACTCAGATCCACTGCGGATCATTCTGTCATTTATTGTCCAGGAGCCGGAACATACGGCCGAGAGTTCAACAGTGAAGGTTGCTTCTTCACCTACATGTGCACTGCAGTTCACCAGGCCTGTCTTCACCGATGCTGTGGGCTCTGAACAAATAAAATTAACTATATTTACTGGAACACACATTTATTTATTTTAGTTTTAATATGAAGACATATATTTCATTCTCACCTAGGTAAAACGTTCCAGGAACCTCCAAGTAGGCACTCTGACCAAAATCATTGACCGCTGAGATGCGGAACTGGTAGCTCGCTTCTTCTGAAATTTCGCTGATGGTGTATTCAGTGAGAGACACAATCATACTAGTGACTTTAACCCAGGTTTGGGCTCCCACCTTCCTGCGTTCAATGATATAGCCGGTGATGGGCACAGGCCGTTCACTGTCTGGTGGAGACCAGCACAGTGTGATTGATGAATCTGTCTTGTTCCGCACCACTGGCTCAACTGGCGGATCTGGGGGATGTTTCCTTGGTGCTGAGGTCAAAGTTTATAATATTGTTAATCAGCAAATGGAATCTCTCTCTAAACGTCAAAAGCAATTATGTTTATTGTTGAAACATCATTATTAAAGAAATTCACCAGTACAGTCACCACATAGTAGCTGTGGTGTCATTCAAGTTAACATCAATATAATAGCAAATAACTTAGGAAACCCCTTGTGGTCTGATTTACAAATGCATTCACCTGTGACAGAGAAGCGGGTGGATGTCTTGCAGTCAAGGGCATTGAAGGCCACCTCTCCCGAGTCCTCTGCAGTGCATTCACGAATGGTCAGAGTGTACTGTCTGTTAATGCGGGCGATAATAATTCGGGAGTCCTCTTTCAGCCTTTCCCCATTCCTGGTCCAATATGCATCATCTACCGGTTTCTCCAGTTCCACACAGAATATCACGGTATCGCTAACCGGCACCACTGTCCTCCTCGGCAGCTTTTTAGTGATGTTGCCTGAAAGAGCAGAGAAAAACCACAATTAAGAATGTTTTGCGTTGCACCAGGTTATCCATCACCAATCTGGCCACCCATATTGGAATGACTTCCTTTCAGAGCTTTTACCCAGCACTGTAAGTTCGGCCACGGTGCGGCTGCCTTCATTCATCTCGCAGATGTACACGGCATCATCATTGGTGGTGACATTACGAATAGTAAGGCGGCGCAGGGTCCCATCAATATCCATGCGGTACTTGGAATTTTCCTCCAGACGGGTCTCCTCCATAAACCAGCTGGCCTTTGTGTTCGGCACCGGTACCTCACACTGCAGAGTTGCTGTTTCCTTTTCCTTTACCTCGACATCTTGTAGCTTCTTTTTGAAGGGAATCTTTGGCTCTGATATATCAAAGATACATATTAGTGAGAATACAGAAGACAATTTCGTTTTAGCTGGCAGTCATGATCTGGCAGTGTCCTACAATTTGATTTTCATATTGACTGGGTCTCCCAAAAATGTATGTATATTGGGTTAATTTAAAGGGGAAACACCCTTAAAAAAATAACAGCATATAAGGCAAGAAAAAAGCTGACCATCAAATAAAATAAATGCATTTGTTACATTATATGAGGTTTAATATGTTTGCATTCACACTCAAAGTACAGCTCTGCTTTACCATAATTTGAAATCTGAACTGTTTACAAAAAACAGCCTTAAATGTCATGAACTTCACACTCCTAATCCCTTCACATGGGCGTCACTGCACTTTGCACACGGTGGACTGGTATTCGGCTAAGTTTCTGTGACCTTTCTCTAAGGTGCCTGCGGCATGAGAGTCAAGATTAAGACACCGAAACAAGCTAGCAAAACATTATTGCTACACTACTTATAGCTAAAATTAGAACTCTGTATGAATACATAATGTGTACACCTGTGAAGATTATTAAATCAACATAGGTTTAGTTAGCAAATAATTAGGATATAGACTAATGCTGCAAACCTGAAGACGTCACTTGGAAAGTCACCCACATAACGGTGCGAGAAATGAGTTTGCAGCTAGCTATCATAACAACTGTGAACTAATCATCACTAGCAGAAAATAGGTGTAATGCTACACCGTCTTCGAACACTTGCAAGCACTTTGCTAAGCAGAGACTGAGCTGGAAGGCAAAGATGACTGTCATTAGTTGATAAAATTACAATTTAAAGGCTGGTGATTTATTAGGGCCAACTGTATTTTAACATGGTTAAAATACTGACGTACGTAGTAATCCTATGTGCCAGCCTCAATAAAATTACGATATTCTCTGACTGATACATTATTTAGAAACCACTGTACTTGTAGTTTTAAGATTAAGCTTATGGTTGCACAAAGTTTTTTTTTTTATCTGGTCACTTTTGTTTACTGATTGGCTATATCTTTTGGAAAATACACCACCCCCAAGACACAGCAATCCAAAAACGTATTAAAACATATACAAGACATGACTCAGCTAAGTATAAATGGATCTGGTTGTTCAGGCCACTAATGAAAACTTACTTCTCCCAAAAAGGACTACTCAGTGCAAGTTTGCAAGCTACAAAAATGACATGGGTTTAGTCTTCCACCCCACATTGGCAATAATATCGCCTTTGGTCCAAGTGTAAGCTGAATGTACATACTCACTCTGACATAAAGTAAGTACCTGCAGACATTGTTCTTACCTTTGACAATCACTAGCACAGCGCTATAGGTTTGTCCAGCCAAGTTGGATGCATTGCAGGTGTAAAGCCCATTATCACTTTGTTTGCAGTAGAGCACCTTGAGGATGAAGTTCTCCGCCTGGTCCTCATACATAACATGTCTGCGGCCCTCACTGATGTTCGCCCCATCCTTCCTCCAGATGATCTGAGGTTTGGGATGGCCTGTGACGAAACAGCTAAGCTTGGCGTGTTTACCCTCGGTCACCGTACAGGTGCGGGTAAACACACCTTTGGGCAACATGCTGGTTAAAGCCGAAACCCTCTGCTCCTGATCATAGGCGAGTCCCAAGCTTCCAAATTCCTCGGTGATCATGGAAGATGAAGATGTAAGTGTGGTTGAGGAACTTTCCATGGTGCGGTATAACGAGATGTCCTTCCGCATTTCTTCTTTCCGCTTCTGCATGTGCGAGAGGAGGGATGTGCTCTTGTCTGCATTCAGGAGACGAGTATCTTGAAGGTCGACCACCAGAGCAGCAGCAGACTGAGCACGGCCGATGGAGTTCTGCGCACGGCAGGTGTAGGTACCACCGTCCAAGCTCCTAACACTCTGGATCCTCAAGGAGCTGGTGTCATTTTCCGAGGTTATCTTGATGCGGTTGGTCTCACCCAGGTAGCGACCATCTTTTTCCCAGTCAAAGTTGGGTGCTGGATGCGCTACCACTCGACAATAGAAGGTAACGTCGCCCCCTAGACCCACACGGGTGGAGACGGGCTTTACTGTAAACACTGGTGCCCGTTCGTTCACAGTTTCCGGCAGTCCCACCTTCAGGGTCACAGCTGCATATGCCTCTCCGACATTGTTTTTGGCACGACACATGTACTGACCGCTGTCTTCTAGAGTTAGATCGTAGATGGTAAGCCGGTAAACGTCTCCATCTTCTACTTTTTTGAAGCGTCCACCTGCTGTAAGAAGCATCTTGTCTTTCTCCCAGGTGACCACAGGAACAGGGTTTCCCACAATAGTGCAGCTGAGGGAGGCATCTCGTCCAACGCACAGCGAGAAGGCCTTGGGTCGAGTTAGGAAGCGTGGAGCCCCACCAAATAGATTCTGATCCATTCTTGCTTTCTGCAGAGATGAACCAAGACACTTTAATAAGAATTAAAGTTGTGGTCAATGCATAGAGGAGAAGCATCAGAACTTGAGAATACATAAAGCTTTACATATTTGCATCTTGTCACCGTTGAATCGCACAACCAAACTCAAGGACGTTTCCAAAAAGCTGCTTTTCAAATAATAATATTGTAAGGTAGTGTGAATAAAGAGAGTCTGCTAATGACAAATAACCGTGTCAAGAAGATCCTGAAATAGACATTTTGAGAAATGAGAGGTGCCTACTTTTAGAGATGCCCACTCAAACCTCTCCATATCCCATATATATATATATATATAGTCAATTTAGAGAGTCAAATGTATAAACAAAGCATTAAAACGTTTGCCAGAATTCGTCTTTTTCTATGCAGCAGCACACATGCTGATATATAATGTAATATTGTCACACTTTCCTGCATGCAATAAAAAAATAAAACCTGGTGGAAAATAAAATTCAAGGAAAATATCTTTGAAGAGCAGAACAAGCCATTGATATCTTTTGTCAATTTTCTAAACAAATGTGAATTCAACTGACTGAAAGTTATATTGTCATTGTTTAGGGGGATAAGGACATCAGAGCAAATGGACATGCACTAGAAGTCACAAAACATTGTAAAAACAATTAACAAAACTTTAACAATGACCAATGTAAAATAACCTAGGAAGCTTTCTATTAAGAAACAATCACATTGACATACATCTTTATAAAATTAAGAGGTCATCAACTTGGATCTACTATGTCCAACAAAACAATGGATGATTTAGTGAAATCTCACCACAGAAGGTCAGTTTTACTGAGGTGTGTTTAATGAGGTAGAAATTTAGTGTAACAAAGTTAAACAAAGGGATGTTGGTCTTTGAAAAGTATGACATTTGCCATCTCTAACACCTCACTCCCCTGAGCTGCCTGTCCCAAAAATAACCTCAGCTGTCGGGCTCCGTCTGCACTATGTCCATTTGTAGAAGAGATTTGACCTGCTGTGTGATATATACGTTTTTGTCAATGGCATTTTTTTTTCCAAACTTAGAAATTTTGTTCAAAAGAGAAGCAGACGATTGCAACGCTGTATGGATCTATCCTCGCAATAATAAAAAAAAAAATAGTTTTCATAAATAAAAACAACGTTAACACTTAGCTGTTATTAATGTGAACTTGTTGAATGTGCGACACATGTAATAAAATAACACAGAAACACTGAAAAGACGAGAGAGAAAAAAATCCCTCAGATATCGAAAGTTTGACGCTTTAATATTTTATAACGATTTTAATAAATCGCTTCTTACCTTTCTCCCCGTCAAGCTACTGATATGAACCGGTGCAGATGTTGATAAATATCCGATGTTGGCATGTGAAGATATCCTCGTGAAAACAGGTAAATTCCGTGAACTGTAGAGGAGGAGGACAGTGTGTTTTATCCCCCAGTGTCTTTGCTTTCTGTGTGACGCTCCTGTCTCGGTCCAACCTCCCGTTGAAAATAGATCCGTCACTTACCGGAGCAAATGTCGGACTAAGGTGAAGTGACAAGACAGTTATTGTTGACCAGCCGCTTCACCTCAACCTATACAGCAAACCGTTTTAGCATTTCAGACAGTTTCCCCAAATTAAGCTATTGGAAGTTTCTGCGAAGCTATTGTTATATTCACTATATTCATATTCTATTATTGCATTCTATGGAGAGTAGATAGGCTACTTCTGTGCAATAGCCACAAGGGAGATGCACAGCATTACATTAAATATGATAGATATGCCTATTTTTCACAAACAAAGAAAAACATACTGTATCTGCTCTTAATAAATTACTGACATAAGTTTGTGGCATGTTTAACATCCTTTTCTTTATATTTGAACAATCCTGCAGATTACAGTGTGACTTTAGATTTACCTTAGTGCAGTGAGAAAACTATTTCATTTTTATTAATCTGAAATCATTTCACTAAAATTAAACCCCCTCACAAACCCCGTGTGATGGTTTAGTTATTCATCTCCTGATTGTCTCATATTTTCCTGAATGACCAGCGGGTCTTTCCCGTTATCTGTTCCAGTGTGCCGGTTGATTGACAGCAGCAGATCGGCCAGGCTCACATTTAAAACGGTCTGAAACTCAAGCAGTGGGATCAGTCCAACTCTTTGGTGGGAGGGATAATTTTGAGCTCAGCTCTATGTTGCTTTAGTTTGCAAAAGTGCATCTTTCACAATCCTGGTTTTAATGTAACACAAGTGCCCAGTGCTTGTACTGCAATGCTTAAAACACCGAGATCGGGTTATGCAAATGATCCGTGTTTTCTTCTATTAAGAACTGGTTTTAACTCTTAACTACTATAATGCATGGCAACAGATAAACTGCAGATGCACTGCTAACTCTTTGAGATACATAGAGTTCACTGTAGTGTATATATATATATATATATATATATATACACACACACACACACACACAGAATACTATAAATACAAAATACTGATCAGATCAAGTTGTTTCTAAACATAAAGTGAGAAAGTTTGCTAAGACCAACCAAGCCTAGATAGATGTGCTAAATACTTTTGTTTTCTTTTTCTCAAATACATTTAAAATAATGCATTTGAGAAAAAGTATTTATAGCTCAAATGCATTAATACAGTATGTGTTAGGAATAGAGAATGAGTTGAGTGTAATTAAACTCATACAAAATTATTAATGGAGATGATGTTGGCCCTCTACTGGTCAGGCAGACAAATGACATAAATTAATATTTTCCATCCAGAATAATCTGCAGTCAAACACTAGAGTAAACAACATTTCATTAAAAGTTTCTATGACCAAAAACACAATTTTGACATTTGCTTGGATGCCAATAGTTTAATATCAGCCATGTTAATAAAATATTTAATATTTATCAAATATATATTTGAAATATATTCTATAGATACTTTATCCAAAATGATTCTTTAATGTCCTTCATTGTTAAAATCCCTTTTTTGGCAAATCCACTTGGCAAGAAACAACCAATAAAGGTTGAATAAAGCAGCATATACTATATAATAATAATAATATAATAAAACATATCGCTATATGAAAAGTAAGTTGAGACAAACAGTAGCAAAAAGACTCATACTGCATTAGTGTATCAAACACTTCAGTAAATCACAGTATACTGTCAGGTAAACAAAATTTCTCCAGAGCCTGAATGCACTCACATCTACAAAACCGACCAATATTTCCTCATTTATAGTAGATATGTTTGAAGGTTCACGCCTCTTTGAGTTTGGTGAGCTCCCATTGGCCGCCTCTGCACAGTCGCAGCATGATGTCATGATGCTGTTTAAAGAACACAGAAAAATATTTTTAAGGACAGGCCGTACAATAATGTTTGCAATGTTGTTTTAGTGAATGTGAAAAGGTCATAGATCATCACCTTTTCTAGAGTGCTACGGTGACCCAGACTGATGAGGGTCATTCCCAGCTGTTTACAGGCCTTATAGAGCTGACCCTCGGCCTCCTCCGTCAGAGCGCTAGTGGCCTCATCCAGTACTGAAACAAACATGACAGAGGACATGAATGGGATCATCTGACCGATTACAGTAATTAAAGGTACAGGAAATCTGATGAAACTATGCAGGAACTGACCTGCGTATTTGGGCTGCAGGTAAAACAGTCTAGCAAAACAAAGCCTCTGCATCTCTCCTGGCGATAAAACATCATACCTGTGAAAAACAAGGGCATTGCATTTTTGTATGTTCTTAAAAAAACATTTTAAATCTATATATTAATACTCATTTCTCACCAGTTCCAATCTACTTTTGTATCCAATCCTCCTATTCTGGTCAGAAGATTCGACTGACATACAAAATACACAAAGACATGCTGCTTACAAAACATTCAGAGCAACCAATATTTGAAAATTAGTAATAGCATGCATTACAGTATCAGTTCAGTCTTACCAAACCAACAAGTTCCAGGTATTTTAGTATTCGTTCATCATCTATAAATCCTAAAAGAACAATTTATATTAGTTTAAAGTGTGAAAAGTCATCATTATCGATGTTTACACCACCAGAAGTGTGTTTTTTAATTGGCACAACGATTTCAAGATCCACATTTTTGGATTGCAAATTGGATTTTAGCAAGTTTGCACTGGCAAAAGGTTTTTTTGTATCACATTGCACACACAGTTGTAATTAAAATACATTATAATTGAGCTATATTCATTTATTATTTAAAGTGCCCTATTATGGATTTTTGAAAATGAGCTTTTATGCAGTGCGTTGTTTTTTGTCCTTGCATGGCTGTCAACCTGTTGTTTAGGACTCCCAAAACCAAAATATGAACCTTTCATAACCCATAATAGGGGCACTTTAAATGATGCATATAATTGAGCTCTTTGAATTAGATTATACTTTACCTGAGGAAGGATATATATCCTTTAATGGATAGATAACCTAAAGGGAAAACCAGCAAATTAGTGTATATAAACATATGTACAGTTTTTGTTCACGATAATAAAAATGAGTTTTAACTAATAAAACTTTATTATGTGTAGAGAAGCGCATAATTTGTGACAAATTGTTCTCTATTTTCTCACCTGCTCTCTGAGAGTGCCATCAGTAAGATATGCTTTCTGTGGCAGGAAAAGCACACCCCTTGGACCAAAACATGTGGTCATCTCCACAGAACCTGAGCAAAAAAGGAAAGAACTATGCTTTAACAAATCAAATGCTTTTTCTGCATCTGATCGTTTTATCGTCTGTCATCTCTGAAGATTACCATTGCACGGTTCCCACAAGCCATTGAGGACCCGGAGCAAGGACGTCTTCCCTGTTCCTGTGTTTCCAACCACGAGCATGTGTGTTCCTTGACTGATCTTAAGGGTCAGATCCTTCACAAGCAGCTCTTCTGAGACGGGTGATTTATAGGAGAGACGATCCAGCACAAATGCTGTGTCTGGTGGCACACTGTAAAGCTCCCGATCACTGATAGAGATTTATCATCGTTACAAATATTACCAACAATAAAAATCATAATAATAAAGCTTTAGCATGCCAATCTTTACTGTGCCTCAGGGTTATCATTATTTAAAAGCATAACATTAAACATTAATTGGAGTAGAAAAACTAATTTATATATAAAAACCTTGCTAATGCAACTATTGCACATTTTCAGTTGAATTTCAATTAATAAGATAACTAAATAAAGCTATAAAGATAAAAATGACAAAAAACATGACTAAAATGTTGAACAAAAATTAAAATAGAAAATATATAATATAAAAAAAATACATATATATATATAAATATATAAAAATAAACCTAATTCAAAACATTAACAAAAAATATAAAACTATATCATTGATACTAAAACAACACTAAAATGTATTCAGGAAACCAGAAACTCTTTTAGATCCACATTAGATCTTGAGTCGATTCTTGATATAATGTGAACCAATATTGTTAGTTTGTTCTTGCATCTGAAATTCATTTCAACTACTTTTAAATTACCTGAAAGGTTCATCCTTTGAAAGTGGGTCGTACTGATCCTGGTCAGATTGTTTCTTGTCAATATCTGCCATTTCTTCCCGCAGTTCTCCAATCCTGCAACCAAAAGAAAGAGAAAGCAGACTATTTTTAGAATAACCAACAAACAACCATAATAACACTGATGCACAATAAAAGATGTGTTTTTAGAGCACCTCACCGATGCGTGTATCCAGCGACATCAGACACATTGGTCGAGAGATCTATGAGCTGGGTGAAGCAGTTTATCAGATAGATGCAGACGAAAGCGTTCTGAAAGAGACATGTGATTAACAACTAACAACAGAGACTCACTCAGAGCAGAAGCACTTGTGCTTGTCCTAAACTCCACCACATTAAATACAATTTGAAGTAACTAACCTTACTGACAAGAGCACTCAGTTCTCCAGGTGTCAGGCTGTCGTAATCTCCAGCAAAGATGGGGATCGCGATCACTATATAGCTGAGGATACTGCCCAGGTAGTCAAAGGTGTTTACTCCAACTGGAATGAAAAGAAGCAACACAATATAAATTGGAACATTTTAGTTGTATTGCTGTCTATGGAGGGTCAGATGGCTCTCTAAAATATCTCAATTTGTGCTCCTTATGGGTTTGGAGTGACATGGGGGTGAGTAATTAATGACAGAATTGTAATTTTGGGGAGAACTAACCCTTTAATGTCTACAAAATGACACTTAAAGTAAAAGTCACCTTGAATACTTCACAGTATTTTATTATTATTATTATTTATGAAATACTGCATTGTTTTTTTGTTATTGTTTGAGACGCTATTTCACTCAGATATACATTACGTCATAATAGGGAAGAATAGACTATTGCAACTTGTTTCATGCCAACTTTAGATGCATGAAATGAGCTTTTCCTCTGCCACTGTATATTTCCAGTAAACAGTGGAGAATATTGCATACTTTATTTCACTAAAATGTCCTCCGAATACCAATTTAATTTAGGATTCCTTACTGTAAAGCCATAGCTCTTTGTTCATCAAGCTTCTCTGAGTGGATAAGAGCATCTGCAGCCTTCTGTCGGTCCGCATGTGCTCCACCTTACCTGCCCTGAGCAAAAACACAACAAATGATCGCCTGCTTTGCAATTAGATAAAAACTCAAATCTGAAAGTGCATACTAACCTGTAGAAAGCGGCAGATTCTGCGTTTACTCTAATCTGCATGTGTTTGAACCTAAAAGAACATGGAAATCAGAAGTTACCTCCTTAAATAGAGCAGCATTCATCAACAGCCATTAACGTGACGTATTTAATATAGATTTCTCATTTTGTATAGGTCTACCTAAAATCTCCCTCCAACTTTTCCTGCTCCACCAGCATGGACACAATGGGTCCTATCAAGATCTTGTTGATGATGGTTCCAACCACAAAGTAGCCGAAGATGCTTACGAATCCAATCCAGCCAGCACTGCAGCACCAAAAAGGTAAAAAAAAGTTATTCTACCAAATATTTCAGTGTAAAATTGTTTGGACAAAAATATTTCACTGGCATTAATTGCATAGAAAAATGTGTATGTTTAGATTCTGTAATTACACACACAAATACACAAACACACAGCGTTTCTCTGACCTGTTGAAGCACTGATAGGTGTAATAGGTCACAGTGAACGGTGAAATGAGAAGTCGACTCGCCATAGTGCTCATCTGCTTACATAACCTCTCTACATCCTGACTGATTCTCTGGTCTCTGGACGTGACACAAACACAAAATAAACCATTAACAGGGCAGATTTAATTAGGTATTTTTAAGTAATAAAATGTAACTGCATAAATGAATGGTGTGTGAATACATTACGGGTTGTCGATGTTTTTGCACAGTACGTTGAGGGTGTAGTAAACGCGTCCTTTGAAGTATATACTATGAAGTTCTTCAGTCAAAGACTGTCTCCAGCTGACATACAGCAGACTGCAGATGTACTGGTCCAGACTTTTCAGCTGAGGAACAGTTTTATTGTGGAATAGTGATTTATTATTAGTATTTAGTTGGCACATTTATCCAAATCTCTACATACAGCGCCCTCCACGGAGTAAATCTGAGCTGTGGTCCTTGAAGAGACTTTAACCACTCAAACTCTACTCCTCACCGTGTATTAGGAGGATAGAGACACACATCCTCTTCCAGGCAGCTTCCTAATATTTTATGTTGATTGGAGATTCATAATTATTTCCCTGGCGGTGGAAATGGAAATTTTCCCTGCTCTAGCTCTTTTCTGAAAGCCACTTCACTAATTGGTGAAGCTTAATTATCTTTTGCTGCACATCATAAATATATTCTTTGTTTTTTCTCATCGAGTTGATGATTTAGGGAATTTGGGCTTTGTTTTCTCTCCTATATATATTTCTGTGAAACAAGAAGCCATGGCTGGATAATTTAATGTCCATAATCACCCTGGAGTGCTCAAAATTGTGTATATGAATGGGAATATACTTCCGAGATATTTTACTTAGAAAACATTCTAGGGGTGCCAATAATTTAAAGTATTTAAAAAAACCCATTCATTTCATCATGAGTTTTTCCTCCCCATTTTCAATTGTTTTATTTCAATGATAGGTTTGAATTTTGTGAATTTTCTGAATGAACGATGAAAAGGATAAACAATGCAGATTTATTTTCACAGCCACCTTTGCTCAGATTTACCAAGGGTGCCAATATTAGTGGAGGGCACTGTATATAGCATCTGTATTACAAGTGTAGAACCCCGTTGCATATCAAATACTGGTTGATGTATGGACTTTGATTACAAACTTCTATTACAATTATGAGGTAAGAACTAAGTACAGTGCTTTATCAGCAGATGCTCTTACCCAAACCAACTTTCAGAAAACTATATAAATAACAGATCAAAAACTCACAGTTGAATTAATCAGAATGAGCATCACCGCAAACAGCACCAGATTTTTGAACTTTCCATAGTTCTTCTCAGACAGAACCTCGTAGAACTGACTCGGAACAAGACCCACTTGATAAATCACAAGCTGAACTGAAGTAAATAATAAAAATAAAAAACATTTGAATGAACACAGAAGACAAAACAAGCTCTCGTAAGCACAGATGTTAAAAGTGTATTACCTGAAAGAGTGACTCCAAGAAGCGTCATGAACATTTGGACACTTTGATTGGACCAGGATGGGAAAAGGATCTTCAGGATTCTGCAGAATCTTTGGACAAACCTCCAGTCTAGCTTTGGTCTTGAGGAAAAACACATCCACACAACTTTGGTGACAACAATTAGGTTTAATAGTTAAATATAAGGTTGAAAATGTCAAGACAAAAAAAATAAATAAATAAATTATATTACATTAATCTCTACATTAAAGGAGATATCAGTTCACGTTTTACCTTTTCACACTGCTGTTCTTCATTTGTGGCATGGTTTACGTTTGCTAGGTATTAAGAGAACTTCTGACTGTCAAATCTTACTTTTTGGCTGATTTCAAGGAGTTTACTGAATAGGATTTGGGTTCAAAGTCTAAGACAGCATATAACAGCGTCTTAAACATTATGTAGGCTAGTTAAATCGTAAAAGCACTAACGTTAGTAGTCTTATTAGATTAGTTGTACGTTACAGTATGTTCATTTATTATCGATCCACGACAATGATTTTTATTTCTATTTTTTTGGTTCCGCGTTAATAAATGGATAAATGAGACGTTATTCTATTTATACTTTATTTCTACACATTGCTTTATTTCCTATCACATGGAGCGTCACATGTACACAAACATTTCTTCATCTGTGTTTGGCCGCACAGCGCTGTCTCGTGCTCCGCCGCCACCTGCTGTTCAGGAAAGTGCATGCCAGGATCGTCTGACTTTATCCACCGAATAAAATATTAATGTACACGTTAATCTCACTGGCAACACAACAAGGCTCTGTCCGTTAACATATTAATGTTAAGAGAATTAAACATTTTTTATAGCATGATTTAGCCTTCTGCATTAAAGCTAAACTTTGTAACAAATGAATGTATGAAACTTTTAATGTTAAAATGAATCAGTAGGCCTATGTAGAAATAATTAGAAATATTAGACAAGATTATTAACAGATCCTTTAAAGCTGTTAGTTCATATTAGTTAATATCCACTTCGTTTGCATAAATAATGCATATAATAAAGTCTAGTGAAAATGCCTTTATTTTAGATTCAAAAACGGCGCATTATAATATCAGCCTTACAACTAAATGAAATTGAGTGAAAGAATGAATACAACTTTACTTTTGTAAATTATGAAGCAGTCATTAATTACAATATCTGTTAGTTAAAAATCAAAGGTTTGATATTTTAGTACCTTTTACCAATGTGTGGTAAAAAAAAGAAGAAACAAAACAAAAAATAAATATTATATTCCCTTTGAAGCAATAATAGCTTACTGTGTGTGTGTGTGTGTGTGTATATATATTAATCAATTAACAATATTTCAGTCCATAAAAACTGATAAAACTGATCTTCAGATCTTACCTTTAGTTTGCCAAAGTCCGTTCTCTTTTAAAGAAAATACACAGCATGCATCCTTGAGTAACACTTAAGATGTTTTATGTGTAAATTGTGCCTTTTATCAGATTTGTTTGATGTTGTATTGAACAAAATACTTTCCAATAAGTAAATGGAAAGTGTGAAATGGAGTAATGGGTCATCATTATAGATAGGTAGAAGTGTTGTGTTGTTGTGGGGGAGCCCAGACAGATTATTGATCCAGAAATTCAGTTTTATTTTCATAGACTAAATGTAAAGAACATAACAGGATTTGAGAATAAATCCTATGAGCACAAAAATGTTCCACTGCAAGCGATTATTTACAACAATGAAAAACATTCCCTTTCTTTCATCGAAAGGGCCAACAAACACCAGTGCAACGAATTCAGATTTCATATCACGTCTCAGAGAAACCAATCAGGCCGATGATTTAAAAGGACTGATTCTTATAATGAGAAAGTTTATGAAATAAAGCAGCCTGATGCTAAAAGTAGGCACTGTGAGATATGAACATATATTAACATAAACAAATATGTACCCACAGTAAAACACAATAAGCTTTCCACTTCACGCCATGCATATATACCACATGGCTAAATAAATAATATAATGATTGTTCAAACAATAAATCATAACTTGTGTTTTACTGAAATGTGTTTTTTTTTTTTTAATAATTGACATTTATGCCCCTCTCATCTGTACAAATAACAATGTGCCACTCAAGTATGGCGACAATATCTAACAAGCAGACATGGTGTGATATATATTAAATAGCGGATATCTACTCTACGGTGTACAGAATCATGAGTTTTGCTTGTAAAACGTGAATATTCCTTTGTCAACCCACTTTAACTCTGATTGGCGGTTTCCACAAAATACAAAGTACGTATGGAAGCTATATCCATTTGTTAAAAAAGCAATTTATGCGTGCTATGTCCAAAGATTGATGAGAAAAAAAGGACTGAATGTGAGCAGCTGAATGTCAACACACGTGAGCATCAAATACGGAAAGTCGATGATTATATCAGTTTAAAACTGTTAGGTATGAAAGAAACAAAGTGCTCTTGTCAGACCAGTAAAAAAATAATAATCTGTACACCTCATCACCTCCTGTTCAAAAGCTGGGGGCGCTCCGTAGGGAGAGTCTCCTCAATTATTTGATTCGTTTAGCCATTGACTTTCCATCCCGACAGGTTTTCCCACATTATTCGGCATTCTGTATAGTTATTTGTTAAATGGTAAACAGGCTGGCAGTATGACTGTGGCACAGGCCGGTCCGGCTAAAGGTTCAGCCACTTCTCCTTCCATTTCTGTCCATGTGCCTTTCTCTGGGCTGTAGCAAATGGTGGATGACTTATACGCCCCCTGCAAGAGATATGTGATTTGAGTTATTCAAACAATACTTCAGAATGCTTCTTTATGCATTTCATGTATGTGCAGTACAATCTTAGACAACCTAGTCAAAATGGATATTCTGTATATTTACCAGAGCTCTCATATAGGAGTTTCTTTTTTTTTTTTTCTACTGGAGTGTTTCAAATCTTGTGTGTCATTTCATATTGTTATCAGAATTTCAAACTTAGGGGTTGTTTCCATCTGCTATTGGTCGGTCAAAAAGATAGCCCCGCCCCCAACCTCACACCATTGGCTGAGCCAGTTTTGCAGAGTTTTTAACATAAGCATTGTAAAAATGACTTTGTCAACTCTGAATATTAAACTGCGATACTATACAACATGATGCTAACAAGAAAAATGGCACGCTTCCTCTTTTAATGCCTTTTCTGTTGTCTATCAGGGCATGTAATCATTTGTTTTTATTGCACTTTTTTGACAAATGCATTTGTTAAATACAAAAAGGATTAATTTTTGAATAATTTAATTTAAAATAATTCAATTATTTATAGTTAATTAATAAATAACACATTTTTTTACATGATTTTTCTCTAAAATAAAAATGTTTTATACGGTACATATTCACATTTTTTTATTAATTCGAAACAGAAAAAAAAATATATATATACATTTTAATAAAGTAATTAAATAAATTAGTACACACATTTGTTTTTGTAAACTTGTTTTGAAATCTACTACTTTTATACTGACCAAATAATATTTTATATAATAAAATATAATATTAATAATAATAATAATATAATAACTCTAAACTAACTCCTTACAGAAAACCTGTTTATATTGTTAAGCCTTCAGATAAACATCATTTATAATTTTTTCCCCCCCTCATGTCAAAAACATTTTTACTATCCTGTACATTTGTAGCATAAACAAGTACACACACACACTGTATATACCTATTAGATGACATATATATTTAATTCTGTCTGTCTCTCTCATTTAAGTGTAAGATTGTTTACCATGCTCCAGCTGTAGCCTCCCACCAAGTAAATACTGTCATCAAGAACAGCACATCCAGGTCCGCTGCGTCCCTCTAAGATGGGCGTTTGCAGGATGCTCCACTGATCTGCTTTAGGATCGTAGCATTCGACTAGCATCACATCCAGATGAGAGAATCCTATACACAGAGAAAGAGATCAGGGGAAAGCCCAAGCACATATACCAGGCGTATAAGTGTTACTTGAAATCGAAACACAAAAGAAACTGTATTGATTACTGTTGCGTTCACAGTAAGTGCCTCCCCCCCCCGCTGCTGAGATTTGGGTTACGGCTATAGAAATTACCCTTTAAGTGGTTTCCCCCAATAGCGTAGAGGCGGTCGTTCATGCCTGCGAGAGCGTGTATGGCTCGCTTGGTGTTCATGTCCTGTTTCCGAGCCCAAACGTCCATCACGGGGTCGTAGCAGTACAGCCAAGACACGTATTCACCATTGTGAACGCCACCTGAAGCATAACATACACAATAGCAGTTTGAAGATAAGGGCACCGATTCACAAAGAGAGATTTACATAAAATTAAGTCAACGTGGAATTAAAATTGATGGGATATTACTTCTTTAACCCTCGTTCTGTGCTGAGAAACCTAATTTGTTGCTCCCAGTCAAAAATAATCAGCTGAAAAATGCTTTAAATCTTGCGTATGCCATATCGACACCAAGTCTTGGATTTTTCCTTTTTGTCAAACGTTTATTTATGTTTTTATAAGAGCTAACTGATCATAGACTGCACTGATATGAGCTTATGCACCTCAGTTTTTTGACATGATTTACTTAAAAACTAATGTCACAATATGGCACTTCCAAAAGGAGATATAAAACACGTGCTAACTGAAAAAAACAAATCGATCGCATCCAAAATAAGAGTTTTTGTTTACATAATAAATGCATGTCTACTGTACTGTACGTATTTATTATGTATATAAAAATACACACACATGCAGTAAATATTTAGAATATGCTTACATGTATGTATTTATATTCATATAATGTATATTACATAAAAATACATTTAATATATCAACAATACTGTATATGCATGCATGTGTGTGTATTTATATTTGCCTAATAAACACATGCACATATATAATGCAAACCGAAACTTTTATTTTGGATGTGATTAATTGTGGTTAATTGTTTGACAGCACTAGTAATAGTATATATATATATATATATATTTTTTTTTTTTTTTTTTTTGACCGAGAACACTGTAAATGTAACAACTAAGGTGAAAAAAAATTACAAAATATATACAATAAATAAATAAAAATTGGATTCAACATGTGTGAGCAAAGTCAGTAGGTTTTAGTCGAGTGCAATAACATTAATTAGCATTTTTGGGAAAAAGAGTATCTTCTCCGGGTACACATTTCTGGTCTTATTTATATATATATATATATGTATATATATTTAATGTCCTTATATATAAATTCAAATCCTTTTTTTACATATTGTTTTACTTAGTAATATTTGAAATGCATAAAATGCATTCAATTTAAAATGTATATTAAATGAAGGTAGCTATTGGAAATATCCTGTAGACGTTATATCTGTAGTGGCACCTGTTAGCAACGTCTCAGACACTTTGATTAATTCACTGTTTGGGTGAGGTGTATCGTCAAACCTGAGATGTATATTTTCCCATTGTGCACGGCGCCTGCGTGTGCAGCCAGCGGCTGTGGAAGAGACGAAACGTAATTCCATTCGTTTGTCTCAAGGTTATAGGCTTCAACGCTAGACAGATAACCTGTCTCGTTCCTTCCCCCAACAACATACAAGTGCTTATCCAGGCAGCAAGCGAAGAAACTCGCTCTCCTGAAACAAAGACAAGATGAAAAGATCGGCTCTTAAAATCAGTCAACGTAGAGACTGTTTACAGCAAATATCCCCGTCGCAGCCAAGAGCGAGAAATTCATCACAAAGGCTTAAGAAATAATTATAGCCATGTTATGAAGAGCTCTTATTATTTTATGAATAATAAGTCATTTTCAGAAGGCATCATACCTCTCCTGCATGGGCGGCAGCTGGATCCAGCTATTGAATCTCGGATCGTACCGACTTACAAAGTTAGTGCTGTGTTTGCCTGGGAAGATGATTCACATATTAGTTTTACAAACATTGTTTAAAAAGATACTAGAAAATATTGTAATGAATTAGAAGGAAATCAATGTCTGTGATAACATTAAGTTCATTAAGTATTCAGCTTCTAGATGTTTTTACCATTAGGGTTCCACTGGTCTTCTCCACCCAATAAAAGCAGGAAGTTCTCCACCTCAACCACACAGTGATGGGCGCTGTTATATGGCATTACTGCAACACAGAGACATGACTCATGAATAGTGAAAGACCAATGCATTATCCAAGCCAATGATATTAGACCATTTTTAGATCATCAGCATCCATAAATCAACATTTACGGTAAATATGGTGTAAAATGGTGGCGCTATACAGACTGGTGTCCATCTGTATTCTATACATTGTAACAGTCAACTAATGCTGCAATCCAAATATCATTCTGTTTGGCCAAGTATTATTCTGTTTTGCTAATATTTTACTGTTGACTACATTTGACAAGTTTTACCATTCAGTGCCGTTACCCAAATTATTAAGGAAAAAAATTAAGGGAGAAAAAAAAAAAGTATAATGTAATGTAATGTAATGTAAAAAAATGTATATACATATAATATAAATAATAACATAATATAAATATTTATGATTTTATCAATAACCATAAACCAAATGCTATATATAATAAAAACTTAAATTTGTATAGAAATTAAAAAGATATAAAAAAATATAATTTTGATCTATTTACTTTTGATGTGTATTTAATATTAATTCCTATAAATTACAAAAATTGTAATATGTTATATATATATATATAAAAAAACCACTGCATACAATTTTGGATACACACACACACCTTTGTGGGGACTCTCCATAGGCGTAATACTTTTTATACTGTACAAATCGTATTTTCTATTGACCTACACCTATACCTACTCCTTACAGGAAATATTTAGCTATTTCAGATTTTCAACGCACTCTATTCTGTGCAATTTATAAGCTTGTTTCCTCATGGGGACCAAAATATTTACTGGTATTACTATATTTGTGGGGACATTTGATCCCCATAATGTGATAAATCCCAGATATATATATATATATATTCCCTCCACAATATTCAGAATATAATGCAGTCACAATCAAATCAATGTTGCTCATATCAGCAGCTCTGGTTTATGGTAGATATACAGGCTGCTTTCTAGCAGTAGCCTTCCTTTCTCCATGTCGTCTAATTCTCCAGCTCCAGCAAAAGTGACCCCCAGTTGAAATAGAGAGAAATGGTCGTGAGGTGACAGTCATAATGAACATGATCATGTTCACTCCATAAATCTCCGTCCGGTGCCCGTGCAGCGTAAATCAGTCGTACGCTAAGAGCCACCTGTCTGCCTCGATCATTCATTTCCACTGTCACATCTCCGCTGCCTGATGGATCACAGTTGCTGTAAAATTAGACAGCCTTGAATCGCGCTTTTTTCCGATTGGCCTCTTCTACCGCAATCTAACCGGAGTCTGACGCACCGAGGCCTTTCCATTGAGAACGGATGCGGACTGAATCCCACGAGGGGAACCTCCTGACTGTCTCGCTGCACACAAAACCAGACTGATTGACAGAGATCTTACTGTCAGAGAGAGAATTATTTGGCGTCTCAGGTGTCTAGAGCCATGCGAGGCTTTTGTGGCCTGCTGACATTTACTGCTGCAGACGTGACTCACTGTTGGAGGGTGATTTGTTGCGAGATGATTCAAATGATCGAGAGGTCACAGTCTAGGCTTTGTTATTCATCTCACAGCCTGATCTACACAGGTGCAGATGCATCATATTGCTAAACTGACTGATAAGAAACCTACACACTGCGAAGATTTATGATATTGACTTTGAAAGCCACAAATATCCTAATATTCAGCCCACTAGGTCTTTGTTTTTAGGCTTTTAAATTAGCACAGACAAAAAAGAACTACATGCTGAGGTATAGTTTAGGACAGTGCATCATGTCAATATGCTTGTGTCATATTTTAATAGATTTTTATTTTGGTTAAAGAAAATTGGTAACACTTTAGAACAAGGTTTCATTTGTTAGCATTATGTAGCTACATTAATTAACCTAAACTAACAACTGAAAATATTTCTAAACCATTATTAATCTTAGTTAATGTTTATTATTAGAGTAAATATCGTATCTGTTAGTATTTAATGGACCTGAGCTAACATGACTAATAATAAACATTAGATTTTTTTATTAACTAACCATTTTTTATTAACTAACCCTAACTATTCCATAACAGCTGTCTTTCACATTGTTAATGTTAATATAGTAATAGCCTATTTTAGGATCATTTTGACTAGCTTACATTAATTAAAAATAAACAATTAAGCAATATGAAAAAATTATATTGGGTAAATGTCAAAATTTGTGTGTGTGAATTCATAGCAGGTGCCATAATGGTACTGCTTTTAAATTGTGCTGTTTTCAAATCTTGATTGAAAATAACAAAAAAAATTTTTGGATGCATTTTAAAAATGATGGAAAGGTGCTTCATTGTCATGAAAATAATATTTGTAAATATAGATTTTATGCAATGAACAAAAAAAAATTAATCTTGTTTTCTTCATGTCAATATGTTTGAAATGAAACATGCTGTGACACCTAAAGCAATGGCATGCAATCTGCTTTTGACCATAGCAGCCTGTGTGCACTAGGTGGCAGTCTCACCACAGAGCAGAAAGCCACAGAAGCAGAGAGGTGCAGCCAGTCATGAGAACCATCCTAAATAGTGCTGATGAAGGTTTTAATCAGTCGCCGTTCCCCCCCTTTTGGGTTTCGGCTCATTGCAAAGTTATGATTGAATGTTAATAACCTGCACACCCCAAACGACATCAAGGGGCTGCTGGTGTGTTCACAGGATGATTTTGCAGTTTGGTCGCTCCGCCTGGCCATGGGCCATTTAAGACTCGACGTCTGAGGCAGAAATAAAGGACATTACACTATGACCTTATGAGTGTAAGTTATATAGATCCAGATGTAATTCATTAATGAATGTTATGCGTGCTGCCAAACGCTTACAAGCAGGTTTCGGAGCGTAAGGTGTCTTTGTAGGTCTCACACCTCAGCGATGCAGTGATTGGATGACTGCACGCAATTTCAGCCATAAAACAAAATGACTGCACGTCCGTTTATGTCCTTGTTTTGCCTGGGTAAGGATCAGACACTATAGAATCGTTTTAATTAAATCATAATACATTGTGTCTTGGCTAGTTGCTGCACTACTAGTCAAAATTCGGAATTATTATGTTTTTCAAAGAAGTCCCTTATGCTCATCAAGGCTGTATTTATTTGATCCAAAACATTGTGAAATATTATAATACGTTAAAATAACTGTTTTCTATTTAAATATCTTTTAAGAGGCCATTTATTTCAAATTCAAAGCTGAGTGTTCAGCATCATTACTCCTGTCTTCAGTGTCCTTCAGAAATCATTCTAATATGCTGATTTGCTGCTCATTTATTAATTATTACTGGTGCTTAATTATTAATAATGGTTCTTATTATTATCAGTGTTGACGACTTGTCTTTTGTAACATTAGAGATGTCTTTATTGTTACTTATGATCAATGCAACGGTGGTTTCCACACATATGTGAAGCAGCAGAACTATTTTCAACATTGATATTAATAAGAAATGTTTCTTATTAGAATGAATATCTGAAGAATAATCTTATATTGAATTATTGCATGCTATATTGAGCTATATAGATTTAATGTAGGATTATACTCCATTTATAAGTGCTATAAAACTGAAAGGTTGACCTTTGCCAAGATTCTCTGCAAACACATTACCTGCTATGTTTTTCGAAGAACAAACAGCATTTTGAATAAGGAGGCTCTCGCTGTACCACAAGCCACCTGGAGCTTGTCATATACACACAACAGAGCAACTGACACATTTACAAACAGTAAGTGATTGATATACTAGTTTAGAAAGTTTATTTGTACAGCTAGCTCTGAGGCTAACAGTTAGCCACAGGAATCATAAGCAAGAGCCTTTTTTGATACATTACTGTATATATACTATTTGTTTTGAGGAAAACATGCATAGGAAAGAATAATCACCAAAGAGGTCTCTATTGCCTCGAATTGTTTCACAGCAAGTAGAGCAAATGAGATCTGTCTCCAGCTTCTCAGATGTAGAGAGATCTCTACAGTGTCTCAAACTGCTAAGATTTGCTAAGACAGCAAAGTCTGTCATCAGACGTCAGAGTTGAGCAATATTAATACGGTGGCTAGTTAAGCTTAAAATGAAAATTCTGTCATTATTTATTTATTCTCTGATGTCATTTCTAACCTGTATGCATTTCTGTCTTCAGCAGAACATAAACAATGAGATTTGGGAACTAAAACATATTGGACCTTCAGTGTATAGACAAAAAAACACCAAGACATTTTTCTAAATGTTCTCTTTTTATGGGCAGCGACGTGAATAAATGACATCATTTTCATTTTTGGGTGGAATATCCCTTTCATTGTTTCTTTTAGACTGGAATGAGCTGCAAATGGCCACTTTTGCTTTTGTTTCCTGATCAAAGACAGAAATCTCATGTGTCTCTGTGTATCAACATGAACTCACATGAACTACAGGTCAACCTCTCGCTCATTTGTGTCTCTTTTATTTTTTCGATGGTATTAGAAGAAGCAAAGTTGAGACTTACATACTAACATACTAACTAGAATATCCATCTCAAGTCTCCTGAGCTATGAAAGAGTTTAGTCAGAGGATTAAAAAACGACACATTCCATTCCAAGGCTACACTATGACATCACTTTTTCTGATTACGATGTCAATACTCAAGATTCCGACACTTTTCATCTCTATTGTTGTGATTTAAATCCTCGTAAGAATTCCGATTCTAATTCCTCTCTACAAACAAACCGCTCGCACTCCTTCCCTGCTGCTCGCGAAGACAAATGCACTTACGAGAACGTTTGCCCTAATAAAGCAGTTCAATAAGAATACGTGTCATCTTCTGATGATGAATCTTCCCGAGATCATTAGATTAAAATTAATCTTGCCGGCACGCTTATGCAAAAAGACAGAGGCAAAAAAAATCAAAAAACACACACACAAGCGAATCCAGGCGTTACAGCTCCACAATAGTGTGAAGGCAGTCACGCTCTGATTAAAAAGTTACATTAAAAGTGATAGTGATACATCATTACCTCCTGCATCTCAGGAAGCTCTCGCTCTATTCTGCTCTGCGACAGAGCACAACCCAACACAGCCAGGGTTCTTCCTGTGGAAGAGAAAAGAGCACGCTAGCAAGGCACTCACTTGTAAGGATCTTCCATGTCTTCTTTTCGTCGTCGTAGTACTGAACCAGATTACTAGGGAGGCGGTCGGGACCCGGGGGCAGGCCTCCAACCAACAGGAGCATCCGTTTGTTCGAACGAATCCTGGGTTACAGAGGGACGGGGGAAACAGATTCATTAACAATTCTGTCATTAGCCGTTATTAGTGCAGAGCAATTACATATTGAATGAGATGCCACGACAAGGTAAAAGCGTGTAGAAACACAAGCAGGGAGACAGCAAGCCGAGCAGAAAACATGGGAGAATATTAATGCTGAACGTCTCTATCAAAAAGAAAAACGACTTCATTATTTAAGTTGTAGAATCAATTAGAATAATCAATGTTTGTCTAGGATTCGTGTGTGATGCACACTAATGCAGGAGGTATTTCTACTATAGGTCTAGTGATAACTAGTTGGAAGTATCGTTTGAAATGAACAGATGTTTGGTTGTGATTCAAGCCAGGTTGAGGTCTTGACAGCCTTTTTGTTCTTATCCTATTGGCCAAAGTTGTGCATGTGACTACCGTCAACAGTGGTTTAGAGACCTTGCGGTTAGGTTGTGCAATTGAAATCATAGATTGAAGAAGTGCTTTAAAGTCAATATTTACAGTTCCTTCAGCTCTGTGAGAATGAGCATGGGAAATAAATGCACAATCAAACTCGTATCATCATCAGGACACTAATAAAGTCATATACTGATTCCCTCTTTTAAAGTTTGAAGTTCATGGGTGATGCTCAGCTTATGATATTAACGCCTGCAAAACAGAACAGGTGGAGAGAGCCGATAATAACAGTCAAACAATTTATCAATCTAACTCTATTAGCAAATGCGTACTAATATAAACATCAATCCCTTTTGACTTTCATATCAACTTAATTCCTGATTTCAGAACTGAAAATAGTGACATTTAAAATTAGATTATCTCTCTCTCTCATATTCTCCAACAACTGATTCCAGTTTATTCCACGGTCACCTATTCCTGCTAATTATCCCATCTGCAGACTGCAATAATGTCTGCAGTATGCAAGCTTGCAACAGTGCTGAAATTAATCAACCTTGAAACAGCACTATGAGGAATAGAACGAGGATCTCACAGATAAGGCAAAGCATGGAAACTGTGAACAAATACGGGATCAGATATTGCAACAAAAGATTGCTAATCTAATCTAATTCCCTTCGCAAGTTTACTACTGTACGCAGCCTGTAAGAGAACACGTGAGATCTTTACCAGCCAGATTGATCTGTTTACTGACACCTGTCACAAGCCTGCCGTGATGATCACGTGCATGGTGTGTTGTGTAGTGATTTACATTTACATACTCGTGCCTGACATATACACAAGCTAAAGGATACAAACAAATACAAGTACTTAATATTGCTTTTCTTCCATGTGTAGTTTTATTTTGCTGGTCTATAAAAAAGTTTATAGACCCAACCCCTTAAATATGTAAAACAATATATATTTTTACCCCAAAGATCTATGAGAAGGTGTCAGCTGATCCTACCTGCTGGCGGTGGTCTGTCTGCAGTGCTGTCTGAAGGGCATCAGGTGGTAGTTCATGGCATCCAGGAGCAGTTTCTGGCACACCGGGTCGCTCCTCATAAAGTCCACCGACTGCACCCTCTCCACCAGCTCCGGGGCAGGGATGAGGGCGAAGCGCAGGCGCTTCATCAGGTCGGGAGCATAGTGCATCCTGGTCTCCCTGTCGTGCTCCAACCACAGTACGGACATCTGAAAGAGCGCCAGCTCCGACTCCACGGGCGGAGGCAGGGCGTCCAGCATGGCGCACATCTCCTCAAAGTTCAAGAGGAGCACGTCCTCCACCAGGTACTTGTTGGCGAGCTTCTTGGTCTCGTCCAGCCCATGCAGAGCTGCGATCTTGCAGATCTGCTTGTAGTTCTGCACCGAGATCTGGTCGTTGAGGAACTGCACGCTGAGTTTGGTGATCTGCGGGATGTTGAGGATCTTGCTGACGGAGAGCACCTCCTCCACCGTGTCCAGGGAGAGGGTCACGTTGGCCGTGTAGAGGTACTCCAGCACCAGCCGCAGACCGATGGAGGAGCAGCCCTGCAGCACCAGGTTGTTGATGGTGGAGCGCGGGCTGGGCAGGAGCTTGTCGTCGGGGGAGGAGGACGGGGTGCCGCTGCTGCCTTGGTCCTTCGCCGCCAGCCCGTCTTCTCTGCTCAGCATGTGCGTGGAGAACAGGGACCTGAAGTACTGCGAGCAGGACGCCAGCACGGCTTTGTGGCAGTGGAACTGCTGACCCTGCGCCGTGAGAGTCACATCGCAGAAGAGCTGCTTCCTCCACAGCAGGTTGAGACCGTGCAGCAGAGTGTCGCTGTGAGTCGGGTCAAACGTGGAGGTTCGGTCACCCGATCTGGACATGACTTCGGGGCTGCGCACACCTCCTGCGAGTAAACAATGCCATTGGTGCACTACACTGCATGGAAATGCATCCGGCGGTTTTCTAAAAGCGTACGCATTCGGAAGGCATCTCATTCATGCATGCATGCATGCGAGTTGGATTCGTGCAGATATACGGTACCACATATACATCGTGCGTGCATGCAAATGCATTAAGTTTGCAGCATGCAAGCGCATGCATTTCCCGAGCACACGCGTCCTCCTTGCATACCCATCTATGTATCTCATGCATGCGTTCGTGAGCACGTCAAATCCGATGGTCGCCGCGGGTTGAAACAAACTACGCCGGGTTGTTGGAAAGCGAAGCCCACGATCTAGCCCACAAACTGCCCGCTATCTGCGATCCGGCCGCGCTCACACACACGCGCTCACACGCGCACGCACGCACCCCCTTACAAGACATAAATGCATGCACACATTGCCCCCGATATGCGATACAAAAGCAATTAGTTTGTCTCCCGCAACATCAGCATCATCACCACCGTAGATGTGCGGTTGCGCATCGCTTTGGTCGGCGACAACACAATGCGATCGCTCCGTTCAACAACACGCGCGGTGTTTCTCGCCCAATCTGAGGCAGAACAGCAGAAGAAACGGCAACTTTCAGCCCGTGGCACATTTACGCACTGTGCGCACCCGTGCCGAATGCTAGTAGTAGGTATCCAAAACTTACCTGACTTGATGAAAAGTAAAGCTGCGGCTCCTTCAGTGCACTTTCTTTGTTCGGTCCTGTTGGAAAAGTCTATGATCGATGGATCAGAATCCTAACCATTGATCCCCGCTCATTCAAGCTCATTGATCATTTATGTTTCCTCTGAATTAACAACAAGAAGAAGTGTGTGTGAGTGTGAGAGGAGCCGTGTGCTTTCTGCAAGAGAAGAAGAAGAAGAAGAAGAAGAAATATACGTGTGACAAATTATGCTACCAAGAAACAACACATCATTATCCTTGGGCCTGGGGCTCAGTGAGTCGTAACGAGAGTAATAGGAAATCCACGGTCGGGGAGAGAAACGGACGCGCATGGCCGGTGGAGAGAGACCGCGCAGGGGTATGGATGCTGGAGAGACTCGCAAAATTATGGCTCAAGGCTATTGTAAAAACTGTCGAGCGTAAATGACTGCGATTTCAAACATCTATGGAAAAAGAGGAGAGGAGAAAAGGCGAGTCTTTCCTCTCTTTCTCTCTGCGTTATGGAGAGAACCGTCAAGTTTTAGTGCGCATTGCTAATTAGTCAATTTCTCTGTTCCTTCACAGCCCGACGCCTCTGCTGCTGAGCTGAAACTGCTAATTTCTGGGACCAGCCTTTTTTTTTGGGCTCTGAACGGGGGATGGATGAATGGCTTGTCTCGCACAAATGACAAAAAGCCCCCCTCTGCCTTAATCTCCATCGCCAAAATAACCCCATCTTTTTCTCCTTTTGCTTAGTCCTTCAAAAGAACGAACAAGGGACTTTGGGCAAACTTGTCTTGTGGTCTTGAGTGAGCATCATGGACTTGACATCAAATGCATAAAATGTCTAACAAAATAAAAACAAGGCAAATAAAGTTATTTAGGTCTGCCTTGTTTAAATTTGAACCAGTAGCACTTGACACGTCTGAAATTTGAAATGCATTTCTCAAAACTTACCAAATGCAGTATTCAAAGGAAACTACCGAAAATGCTTCCACTGAAACCTGTTCACTCAAAAAAAACACTAAAATAATTTGATTCAGCTTATACATATATAGCGGACACCCTATTTTAATGTTCAGTCAAGTGTCTTGGCCAAACAACTGGCGACCGCGTACATACTGAAACAGAAAAGCAGGTAGCAGGTAACTAAATCTTCATATTGTAACATGAAATAGCTGCTTGACATGCAAGACAGATTTATAATGCTACATAGCCATCTGGAAAACAGCATCAAGCTTGCAAAGCCATTAAAAGAAAAGGTTTGAGATAAAGCATATGGATCAAGTGAAGGATTCAACTTTTTTTGTTTCTGTTTTTTTCAACATCATAAATGGCTAGATATAGCACTTCCTGTGCTCCTAATGAAAGTTTTACTGCTGATGCATTACTCATATGTCCTCATGCGTTCTGATCGTTCTCCTCGCACACCGGGCTATTCAGTGTAGAGAACATCTTACTTAATCGAATAATCTGCAGATAAAGGAGGATGCAAAAATGCACTAATGACAGAGGCTATCAGATTTAAGTATTTTGGACAATTTTATATCCCTATTAAAGCTGCAACAAAATCGCATGCATTGCATTATTAAGCAAAAATAAAGACCTAAACATTGTGCAGTTGTTCAATTTCCAATATGTTCACTAATAAAGTGAGTGTGGTTTTGTGAATTGCCTGTTGTTGCACAGCACTGGTAACGTCGTGTTGCATCAGCTGCCAGCTGGTTCAGATATACACTAGATTGCATAGCTTTGCATTACCTCCAATCCTGTAGAACCCATACATCAATATTTTATACAGCTCAACTGTCATCATGTGACAGCTTGTGGTATTATGACATTATGAAATCAACCCATTGCATTGCTCTTAAAAAGAACGGAATATGATGAAACAGTACCATTTGATAAAAGAGTGATCAGCGATTAGTCCATTTCAGAACATATTATGAGCTAAAGGATATGAAATATAGAATATATAGAATATATCAAGTCGTGCAGCATTGCGATGTATATGCCCAATTAATCAAACATATGTACTGTTTGTTAGTAGGTAAGATTAACGCTTCTGAATCGTCATATTATAACATAGTTGCTTGACATGCAAGACAGATTTATAATGGTACATAGCCATCTGGAAAACAGCATCAAGCTTGCAAAGCCATTAAAAGAAAAGGTTTGAGATAAAGCATATGGATCAAGTGAAGGATTCAACTTTTTTTTGTGCTTTTTGAGCTTTTGACACCATAAATGGCTAGATATAACACTTCCTTCGCTGATAATGAAAGTTGTACTGCTGATATGTGCTCATGCGTTCTCTGATAGATCTCCTCACGCTATTGATGAAGTGAAAGAATGAAATAAATTGACTGTTCGCAACATCAACATATTAAAAAAAATATAAACTGATTTATTATCGTCAGAATGTTAACTGGTTACTCTATCTATCCATCTATCCATCTACCCATCTATCTATCTATCATGTTCTTTTTAATAGTAGGTTTCGCAGGCTAACATTCATTTAATAACATTTATTTTATTTATATGTCTACATATAGTTCAGTTAGTTATTTAACTATACTATAACAGGTATTTATTTATCTATTTATATAAATTATGTCTCAGGCTCCTCCTGCAATATAAATAGGATTTTTCACTAGAGAAAATCATAACTCTGATTTCTTAGAAAAACAATAACACACCTTTGCTCAACGAAACGCATGATTTGAGGCATTACAAAATGTTGCAGGATGCGTCGTGAGTCATAAAAACCAAATATACTGACTTCAACATTCAAACAATCAATTTGCATATTGGAAGAGCATGTAGCAGGAAAGTAATTTGGGTTTATGGAAAGAACAAATGTACAACAAATGTTACGTGACAGCTTGAACGGAGATCTACAGTATCCTTTGGTTTCAGCCCGAAAGCAGCTTTCTGAATACCATTTTAGTAACGGATTATCTGAAGTACCTGGGATTACAACGACAGTTTTCCTCACTCCTCCTACGTAAGTGAAGAGTCTTTGCTCGTGACTTGAAGAGACCAAGGGGCTCAATTGATATGACATCAGCTAATTCTCTGTTGACTTGTTATACAGGCTGAGATGGCCGTCTTTCAGTCTTTAAGCTCTGTACTGCTACAGGGCTCTCCGGGGGCCGGCGGACTTTAGACGGAGGGGCACTCTGCTTGTGCCATGTTATGGAGGGGTGTTGAGCGAACCTCGTCACGTTAGAAGCGGAATCCATGGACTAATTAAACCCTCCGAGACCGAAAAACGCAGACCAGATTTACAACTCTCTCCACAACTGTTAAACCAACTCCTATTTATCGCTCAAATTACAGACAGTGCACCCATGAGTGGACCGCAGGCCAGACATCAGTGCAACTGGATTTTATGTCACGTTCAGCACAGAGGTGCATGTACAGTATGTATGATGTTGAAGGCATATGGAGAGGAAATAAGATCTGAGCCTGGAGTCTAGTTGTTCGGCAAAGATGGTTGAAATATGGATATATGGTCATTTGAAGGTTAATATATGTCTTTAAAATTGTATGAAAGCCGACAAACAGAATGCAGAAGAATTGCAAACTATAAGGAAGTAAAGGAATACATATCTTTTTAAAGGGGTCATCCGGTGGTACATGCACTTTTACAAGCTGTATGGACTGAAATGTGTGTTGGGAGTGTGTGTACACAACCACCCTACAATGATAAAGATCCATCCAGTAGTTTTCTTTTGATTTAATAAAAATAAGTTGCCCCTTCTGAAATCAAGCCATTCTCAAATGCCCAGAGGCCACTCCCACAATAGTTGATTGACAGCAGCATGTCACACAAACTGAACTGGTGTCTTACCTCAGACCCGCCCTGAGTGAGCCGTCATCAGACCGAGATGCAGAGACAACCAAGACTCC
>JAUCMS010000050.1:6039948-6052203 GCA_032357445.1 Enteromius radiatus | reverse complement strand
GGAAGCGTTTGCCAGATGGAAGCAGACTGAATAGGCAGTTACTAGGGTGATTAGGGTCTTTGAAGATTTTTATAGCTATAAAAATCTTTTTAAAAAGATTTTTATAGATAAATAGCTTTTATTAAACCGTAAGCAATTTCTCCTAATGGCTGTAGATGACTCATGGTTAGTTCATATGTATTTTATCTTTCACCAAAAATATGCTTTTTGTTTCTGCCTCAGTTTCCCTACAACATTCAGAAATCCATATATATTATATAATATACATATATTTAAAGAAATCAATCAAGGATGCATAACATTTGATGAAAAGTTACAGTTAATAAATTTACAATTGATAAATTTGCTGTTTTTTCCTACAATCATTTTAGACTGCAATAATATTTAACATTACTTTTTTTTATTTCATTTTGATCAACAGTGACTTTCTTTCTAATTATAACTCAGTTTTGTAGTATATAACATAAAATGTAATGTATATACCAATGTAAACTGAAATCTGTTTGCTTGTGATGTGCTGCATGTAATTTTGAATGTGTTGTGCTGAAAGACAGAGTTTTCAGGAGTGGCTGAGAGAGACAAAAATGAAGATGATTTTGCACAGTGATTTGATGTTTGTGTGTGTTTGAGAGAGTAATATTAATGCAAAATGCTTCAAATGAAGGTTGCGTTTGACCTGCCCCAATGCAATCTCATGAACAATCTTATATCCCTTGGGTTCATGTCTCTTCATCGCACACAAAAAAGGAAATTGGGTTTTGACTACATTGGACAGACGTCATATTCATAATCCATTACCCCTGTGATATTTGATCAAATCAGGATTATGATATGTAGCATATCCACCGAAGACAGAAACACTAGGAATCAGCTCACGGTCCTTAAAACAAGCTTTTCTTCTTAGATAGTGCTCATTGTAGCAGCCTGGGGCCTTGTAAACAAAACTGTCAACTTTCCCTTTGGGGCTGATAAAAATCAGTACGCCAGCCAATTAAATTACGGCTAGATGTTTCCAAAAAGCCTTTACAATTTTTGTGTGCAGCATACATCAGGCATTTTATACCCGGTCTGTGGCCATGCCATCTAAGCCAACAAGAATGCCTGACCTAAATGACCTTAATCTGCCCATTCATCTGCTAATAAAAAGCACTACCTACAGTATATTTCTGAAACCCAGCAGAGAAAAGACAAATGGATCAAATCATCAGCAAAACGAATTTAGCTCAGATGACGTCTGCCCTTTAGCTCTCCATATAAGCATTTTACACTTATGTTTTATTTAAAATGTAATATGCTTTTATCTTAATTTCAGTCATCACAAGACACTTCTTGAAAGTATATAAAATCTGAAGACTATTCTTTCAGCTTGAAGATCTTTAACGTATAAATAATGAGTATAATAATTCATATGCAACTCAAATCTTTTAGATTTTTCTAAGGCAACACTGACGATGAGCCCGGCATGTCAAATAACAACATTTAGCCTGGGAAGAATCATAAATCTGACAGCGAGATGTCTCCCTTTGCTGTGATTTTATTGAATGATGAATGAATTCAGTGGCTGTGCAGGAGATTGATAAGATTATTCAGCAACCAGAGTGATTATGTAGTTTGGTTTGTCATTTTAAGATTTGTGCATGCAAGACTCACTCACTCAATCTTCTCTCCTACTTTTCTTATAAATGAAAATACCTTTTTGTCTAAACGGTTCCACAAAAAACCTTTGAAGAACCTTTGTTTCATAAAAGGTTCTTTGTGGCAAAAGAAGGTTCTTCAGTTTATAAAAATGAAAGACAGAGATGGTTCTTTAAAGAACATTTGACTGAATGATTCTTTGCGGAACAAAAAATTGTTCTTCTATGGCTTGTGTTCATACATAGCATCTACATTTTGTACTTTGACTGGTAATTTTGATTATTTCGACTGTTTAAACTGCTTAATCTTATAGTACTCATATGTTCACATCTCCTCTTCTTTTTTCTGCATTACTTAAACATCAAATGTACTACAACATCAATCACTGCCTCAGTTCACTGGCATATATTAAAAAACAGTATTGATTGCAAAGTAACCTTTGCAATCAATACTGCAGCCAAAATGTACAGATTTCATAACTATCATTTCATTGTGGACAAGCATTACCATTACTGTTAATATTTAAGGTAAGTATTTAAACAGGTACCCAGCCGGTATTCAATTTTGCCCTATAAGTAATATTTGATAACTAAGTTGTGTGGCTTGCTAAGCGGAGTGGTATTACTTTTTGAAGCAAAATATTTGTTCACTTTGTGAATGTCAAAACACCAAAACCCCAATAGAATTATATCCTAAAGCCCTCTACAATTACAAAGACAGTTGTCTGAGCTGTCTAATCTAAACTAGGTTTGAATAGTGAAGCATCATGTTTTTTTAGTTGTAATTATTATCCAAAACCATGCATTTTTCAGCAAGTGTTCAAATGCCATGTTATTTTGGACATGGTATGTGCACTGAAGTATAAAAATGTCACACCATTTATCAGAATATGCTTGAGGAAGCTCACCACAACATAAATCTGTGTGCAGTCAGCTGCTGATAAAAATCACATGTACAGGCTTTTCGGATTAGTTTGCACCATGTATGTAGTGCTGCTCTATATGAATTATAAGATGAGTGTCGGAGCATAAGCCACAGATTTATCGATCCAGCCCTAAATCATTCAAGAAACTCCCAGAAATCACTACCTCTGCCCGATGCATTGTGAATTATGTGCACAGCTGTTGCTAGGCACTAGGCGGAACAAAGCATTGATTTGTGGAGCTATAGTACGCAGTAAGCTAGCTACAGGCTATAACTATTCATTTTTGCTTTACTTCACATGTTATTTATATATTTGAGATGAATTTGATATAGGCTGGGAATTGCAATTACATTTGTGCATCTATAAGCTCAACATGTATGCATGTTGTCCTGTAATAGAATAGAAATCAGATCAGTTTTATATTGTTGTGTATTGCGAGTGTCTTTGAACTAAAACTTACGGTGTCCATTCAGTGACATAGCAGTACATTAGTCTTCTGGCATGATAAGGCAGCCAGCACACCACAAAAGCAATGACCACGGCACCTGTGGAGAGTAAAATGAAATTTAAAAAATAGGTAAAACAGAGTCATAATAAGCAGCTTTTCCACCTTTGTGCAATAATTTATGTAAATAAACTATTTTCAAGAGCCCTGCTGGTGGTTTCAGCATGTAATAGTCACATTTGGTAGGAACAGGTGACTCATAATTTGTTTCCTGACAGAAATTGATTCATATCTGCCAATTTTACATGAGCCATTCATTTTCATTCTTTACTGATCCCATTTCAATTTATCCTCCCCTCCAAGTCTGATCTGAGTCGAGCAGGGATTGACTCACTAATCTGTGTTGTATCTTTTGTATGAGGCTCTTGACTAGCGGCTCAAAGCTATTGATGTCTCATATAGTAACAACACACATTTACTTTCTGATTCTGTTTCCTCACACTTTATGTCTATATCATTTTGTTTTTAGTTAGCTTATTCATGAAAAACAAGCAGAATAAATTTCAGTGTAAATGTACAGCCATTTGTATTCAAATTGTCACATTGTCAGACAGTTGACATTCATAATTCAATCACAGATTTATTTTGCTTGTGATTCATATATATATATATATATATATATATATATATTTGTGTATTGTGTATACTTATTATGCATATTAGTGGTGGCACAATACACAGATGTCACGGTTCGGTACATACCTTGGTACAGGGGTCAAGGTTCAATATGATTTCTGTACCACGGAAAAAAGTGCTTGGTCTCTTTTCATTTATTTTGAACAGACATTATTACAAATTGTAATTTATTTCACCTGTGTAAAAATACTAAATATATTACATTATATTGCTATATTCAATCTGCAGTAAATATTTGATTTAGTTAACAGATAAACGGGGGAACAGTGCACCGTAATGTAATGTAGCCTATGTGCTGAGTGTTAGATTTTTTTTCTGATATACTTTTTTTCACAGAAAGAAAACTCTTCTCAACTCAATACTATCTGTTTTATTTATTTTGTAAAAGCATGTTTGTTTTTGTTATGTTTGTACACAAATAAAAGACATTTTACAGTATTTATTAAGACAATAAGTGCTTAAAGTTGGTAAGGATACAGCTGAAGTGATCGTGTCGACACACACACACACACACACACACACACTGCCTCTGTATCATCGCTGGAATCCGACTGAAGTACAAAGCATTCAATTTAAGTTTTACATAACACACATTTTCTGATGCTGATGTTTTTACACTATTTACTAGAAATTTGAAGAGCGTTTTAGAGAAGATGTTTTTACATCAATTTCATTACAACCAAGTTGTAATTTACCTCAAGCAAGTCTATTCATTGCAGTCAAACAGCACCCTGTGTGTTTAGCTCTCAACTGCTAAAACTAGAGCATTTCATTACAGACTTGTCACCCATTTGATACACAGATGGTGATTTAAATGATTGTGTGTGTGTATAATTGTGTGCTTGTCTATGAAACTTACGAGATTTATAGAGGGATTCCTCTTCCCTTTGAAATGTCAGCAGAAATGCTGACTCATATAATCTCCACTTCTGTGAATTATATGAACAGCAGTCCTTCTGTTTTGTTCTGCTTTTCTTGAATGATTAAATCTTGCCCAGGGTTCTTCTGATTACCCAAATTGAATTTGTATTTCTTTATTTGAGACTAGAAGCAATTAAAAGATAAAGCCAAAGAGGAGGAACCTGGAGATGGATAAATATTGGCCTCCGTTTGTTTCTTTAGAAAATGGCAATCTGTCTCAGTTATCAGGGATTTCCACCACCAGCAATCCCATTAGAGTGGAAGCTTTATCCTTTCTTTTGATGATTTATTGAGATGCAGAAAAATATAGAACGGTAAATTCACATTATCAAAGTAAAAGAGCACATTATGTAACATATTTGTAATTGTTGCTCTGTTCATTTCAGCACACTGCTGCAAAATGGCTGACTGCTTTAGGCAATTTGGCTGTAACTCTTTCACTGCGGTTAAATCGAATCCTTCACCACCGCTCTAAATGATCTTGTTTTCTTTGATGAATTTCATTTTCTACTCATTCCACCTGTCTATCTCCTTATCTTATCACTAATGGAGCAGTAAACGAGTAAGTCACTCCGTCCTGACACATTAACATTCAGATACAATGTTGGCCCACAGCCAAGGATGAAATTCTAGAAATTCAATCATGAATACAAATTTTTCTGATTAACTTTGAAATGAAAGGCATTTGGGTACATGCATATGATATATATATATATATATATATATATATATAGTGTGTAGGTGTGTGCATGTGTCAAAAGGCAGTCAGACTTTTTGTTCTCAAAGCCCTGCTGATCCTGCTTCTCCCAATAGCTTTGGATTTACAAAGAAACATAAATACAGATCAGTGACAGATCACACAGAAGAGGATTATGCCCTTTACACAGCAGCACAACACTGACTGCCTCAGACAGCGCTGTCGACACAAATAACTGATGTGTACAGCTTACAAACACATGCTGTCTACACAATAAAGCTGTGTTTCCATGAGCTGCGTGAAACAAAAAAGTAAGCTCGTCTATCTCAAAAATCTTGCCTGGTGATGTGCTTTGATAAGACATAATTAGCTCTATTATTTTAGGTTGTGAATATGGTAATTAGGCAGCATTATTGAGTATTTCTCACTTTCATTCTTTTGGGAGGAGGGGGAGGGGTTGGTCAGTCTCATTTAGCAGATTAAGCCTCATTAACAAAATGCAACTTGAATTATTCATGCAGCTTGTGTGAGGCAAATTTGTGAAAGAAACAACAAAATGGTGTGTAATATCTTGGGAAGCAATTATTAGCATCAGAAATGGAGCAGAGATGTTGTTTGTTCTAAGTCAGAGTGACTCCTTCTCATAGTGCTTGCACAGGGTCAAGATGAGCACCTAATCACATTGCAAACCAATGAGAATAGATCTTCCTCTCTCTACAAATGTGAATCCATAAGTCATGATTTTCTTCTGCTTGCGGTTAAATGCTGTTGTGCACCCAGATACTATCTCTAAGGACATTCTTTTCTTAAATGCAGTCACTAAAAAGATATGGTGAGAGAGATTTATGCAATGGTGAAATATTTTTTTCATATATTTTTTAACAGAATCGCAACAGAATAATTGCTAAAATACTTGTACTGAATATCAGCAAATATGCTTACAATATACACATTCTTGCAGCTTTATTCTGTTGATAATGCTAATTTATTTTTCTTGAATTTTCGTGTTAAATATTTCTTGAAATTTTCCTCCGATTTTATTCATAGCCAAACCTTGTGCTACTTTTTTTTAGTCTTAGTTTTTTATTTTAATCTTTTAAAGTTCTTTGTCATGTTTATTAGTTTTTTAAATATATATTTATATAACTTTAATGTATTTTATTTAACTGTTATTTATATTTAACCTCAAAGTAATTTTTGTTAAGTGTCAAGTCAACATTTGATTGATTTATTTATTTGATTGATTTATTTTTTAATGAAAACAATTTAGTTTAGGGACAAATTCTCTCATTTGACTGACGATTAACTATGATTTTGCCTCAATTAACAAATTAAATTAATTTGCATACTAACTGTTAGTAAGGTTAGGTTTAAGTGTTGTCGGACTAAAGGATATTGTGCTACAGCCAATATGCATGCAATTATCTAGCTAGCTAATAGTGAGAACTAGTTCTTAAGATCAAGTGTTACTAACATTTTTAGTAGTTTTAGTTGACAGTAACAATACAGATGAGCATACAGATGATTATATAGCTTTTGTACATACGAAAAAGGTTTGCTGTGGTTCTGCATTCCTACAAATCCCATAAGCCTACAAACTGATATCTTTCTTTCTGTTTCATAACAGAACTTTGATGCAGATTTACTGCTATGAACTTCTGTAGATGTCTCTCTAAGTGCCTGCATTGGCTCCAGTTCAAGAATGAAAAAGCGGGTATTTCTGATTCTGACCTTTAACAGCACTCCATATAAATTCAAATTCAGCTGAAGTAGAAGCGAGTGGAGACCACATTAGAGAAATTGAAAATAATGGATGAAGGCAAAGCCAACACTCTCTGACCCTGTACAAACCTGCCGGGCACGAGAAGGTGTCCTCTGCAGATTTGCCTTAATTAGAGTCTTTCAGTCAGCAATTTGCGGGCTCTTACATCAACTATGGATCACCTCACCCACTCACGCTGTCACACAGACTGATGAAGAGTTTAGGGGCAGATTGCTTGATTCTTAGCAAACTCTGCTGGATCTATCAAACACTGCATTATTGGAAACAGTGAGAAGGGAAGGTGAACAACCTTCAGTGGGATGTGGAAATAATTGATTGAAGTTAGGTCAAGTGTGAGAGAACATGCATTCAGTTGAGAAAACAAAACGCTTAAATGCATTAATAGTTTTACACAGGCAGGATTTTCAAACTGATATAATCACTCTTTTTTCAGCATTTCTTTTTTGTTCTAGGGGCTCTATAATAGCAGTTCTGGAAAGAATTGAACACTCGTTTTTTTGTTTTTTTACTTAAATTCATTTGAAATTCATTTTTGGAACTTCATTTTGTGAATTCAATGCACGAAATCTGTTTTAAGTACAAATTTGTGTCAAAAGAAGTTCTTTGCGAAAAGAAGTACATTTTACTTTTTGAATGTGTGCTCATTATGAATAATACACAGAATTTAATGTTTTTGCATTTTACACATAACTGCATTTTAATAATTAATTGTAATTAAATACAAATATATTATTTGAATCTATATAATGTAATTATAGGTTGGTACAGGCATGTATTGCTGCTTGAGGTACATTTTATGGCTGTTCAGAATTCAAACATCCAGTGAGTGTTGCTACAGATTAATGCTATATCAAGTTGGAAATATCCCCTACACCAAAGCCAAACATAAACCTACACGATAGCGTTAACAAATGCAAAAGTAATTTAAGAACATATTTGCTGCTGCAGCCATGCTATTTGAACGTTCTTACACTGATTTGAGCTGTTTTGTAACCATTTTACACGGTATTCAATCCAGTGCTTTTCACCACTTAACTGGCACACTGTATTACATGAGCTACCTAGTGTTCATTTCAACAGGAAACTGCAGCGATTCGTATGTATAACCACGTATTTCCAATGAGCCTAGGTTGATTTTGTGTCATGTGATGAATCCCTCAGTCCACTAAATTACTCGGGTTACTCTTGATGCCCTTAAGGTGATTCTGGCACAAATTTGCATCAAACCTTATCCTGTGAGGCAATAAATTAAGTGAACAGTAAGTTTTAAAAATAATTGTCTCCCCCATGGTGCTGAAAGCTGGTGTGAGAGCAGTCAGAAATCTTAGCCCAGAAGACTGACCCTTTAATGGACTCTGTAGTCAGCAGCAAAACAGACTAGCTCTAGAGTCTTCCCTCGAGTATACATCTCAACTGCATCTCTAATGGAAAAATTCATGTTCTTCCAGTTTATTATTAAGTCCAAAGTGAATTAAATAGCTTTTAAATAAAGTTAAACCGAACTGCTATGGCATATATTTTTAGCTCCTGTCTATCAAGTCTCTTCCTTGTTAGACCAGCACAAAACAATCCAAACAAGGGTATGAAATCTTACAAAGTGCTGTAGGGAGTAAACATCATTTTCACTGCACACATGCAATTTTCAGTTTTCATTCGCCAGTGAAATAAAAGAAAAAGTAGTAGGTAGATAAAATAGAGCTGTTCGTGGAAGACAGTAAGGCAGTACAGAGAGCATATGCTGATATGAGCTTTATAAAAGGTATATTTTGTGATAAGCGCATACATGTGGCTCAGCCTTGTGCTGTATTTTATAAATGAAATGCTTTCCACTCTTTCACTGTGAAGAGTTTATGGCTATATTCATCTATAGAGAGATTTGTATTTGGTTAACTGAGAAAAACAGGCTCCTTATTAGCTTTCTGTTCATCGATCAATACACTCAGTGGGACAATGCACAACACTTATCATGATAATAAGGAGAACACACACACATAAACATTCTCCTACAGAATGGAGTAGGAGGGCAAGTCTTTGTTAAAGATTTCGATAGCTACTCTATAATAGGGGTAAATTGAGGCTATAGCTCATATAGACTTCAAGATTGTTTGTCTTGCAGGTGTGGATGTTTTTTGGGGTAGTTTGTGGAGACTTCCAAGTAAATTAAAGTAAGGATTCCCACCACTAATACAGAGGCTGACAGTCTGTCTGGAATGTGCAATACCAAGGATAATGCACTGCTAGGTGTACATTACAAAGTTTTAATGCACTGGAGGCAAAGAGCCACTTGGGGCAATGCATATTGCATTAAACATCAACTTTAATGTCCAGGACTATGGTAATAGTGGCAAAATGATATTTTGCTTCCACATTGTGTATTAGAATGATGCTCAAGCAGTATATGTATATATGTACTGTACGGATAAGTTTTATATTAATTGATATTTTTATACCGTAAGCTTGAGAAAACATAAAGGTACTCACGCAGCACCATGACTCCATGGCGCATTGATTGGGCACGGTTTGGTTCAACGGCAACACTGAGCATGGTTTCGTTTCCTCCGATGATACAGATGCGATTGTCTTGAGCAGATTCTCGAAACATTCGCAGCAACTGACTGGCTATAACTCCATTTAATGCTGAGATCACTGCCATGGGAACCACAAAGGACAGGAAGGCATTTACCTTGAGGAAAAAGAGGGAAGAGCGAATTAAGTAGGCAAAGGACTTTTTTTTATTTATTTTTATTTTTATTTTTTAACTGTCACAATGCTATCTCCAGCTGCCAGGACCTGCAAGGGTGCGTATGACAAAAGACAGGAAGTCAGAGGGACTATATTTGATTTAAACTCATGAATTATGAGTGCATGAAAACATTAACATGCATGCTATTTATTTATTGCTTTCAATGTATAGACATATTTTAGAATTTCATGCATTTCCTGAGTGTGTCAAATCCTAATGTTTTTTTCTTTCTTTTGTAATCAGTTATGTGTATAATTGGAGCAAAGATCATTTTTAATCATTCATCCACCTGGACAAGAAGGTATTCATGACACCTCTTGATAAACTCAAAATGCGCTCACACACAGACACAGAGTAATTATTGCTGCAAGATGTGGGTTTTTTTCTGAACTGGTCCGTCTTACCATTTTGCACCAGCTGATCTTTTGTTCCAGTTCATTTTTCTGCTGTTGCCAAAGCAAATTAATCTCATGCGTTCTGACATCTTCACGGCATGAAAAACAGAGATTTTGCCAAGACTACTGAAATACTCCTCAGCACTAATTTAGAAGAACATACTGTTGGTTTAGGCAGTCATGTTAAATTGGTGTTCAGCAGATGACTGGAGTTAAAGAGCCCAGCACGGTTCCTTTCAAACTGACAAACATAAAAGGGAAGAATTTAACTATTTTTTTCAACACATTAAAAACCTACTGAGGGGAAAGAGGACGGGAATATTTAAAGTCTTTAATGAGAAAGGTCAGAGATGTTACAACTAACATGTTCTAGAAGAAAGTGTTATTTTTTGCTTGTTACTGCAAGGTTGGGCCAGGGCTACTAATTAAAACCGATCAGGACTCAAAAGTAATTTTTAAAAGTTACTGCCTTGGATTTGGGTGCTAATATAAATTTGGGTTGCACAAGAACAGAATATCATTTTGTATTTTGTTGTTTTTGTGCATATCTGCCTAATCATGACTAAGTACATACTTGGTTCTTGTTGCGATAGTTCCCTGCTCTGCTGCATATTGGTGTAATTAATCTTAGGAATAGTGTAGTGATTTAGAGGTATAAAACGTACAGTTATTGTATATAATTGGCAGTACAAAACAGCAATATTTGAAAAGAGTAGTAGCTGCCAATCCTTGTGCCTGACAGTTTTAATCATGTTGTTTTCTGCAAGTCATTAAGCAAAAAGCTCAATACTTATATGCTGCATCCTCACCTCATCATATTTGTACCAAATATAATATAAACATTTTCAATTTATGTTCTAACACGTTGTGTTATTTTATGTTCTAATGGTTTTAAGAACCTTAATGGGATAATTAATCACATATTACGTAACTGCGGGCTGCATTACTAATTATATTTGTTAAATCAGTTCTCAAACTGAACAAAAATAAGAATGCAGAGAAGAATCCTCTCTATGTTTATGAACACACACACAAACACAAGCAAAATTGCCATATGTAACAAGGCCATAGGTGTACTGGCAAACAAATGTGATTCTTTAGCTGAGTTCAGTAAGATGCAAAAGTCAGACCAGCCATAATCCAATGTATATAAATATAGCAGAAATTAATAATAAAAAAGAAAAAGGACAAAAACTTTGTGCTTTTACTCTTGTTTGATTGCCCTGTCATCACAGATGGAATGTTTTGTTTGATTGCACGCATCTCCATGGGAACCGCAGAGGTAGTTTAAAAGAGTTCAGCCACCTTATTAAATAGACAATTGTGTTTTAAGACAATTCAGATTGATTTGTATGATAGTGTTGGTCTAATGGAGAACCCCAACCACATATTTATGCACTGTGCAAATGCACCTCTATGAGCAAGAATATTATGCTCATTTGTCATGTTTAATTTTTAGTAAAATACATTTCCTTCATTTCTCCATCAAAGCTTTCCAGCAGGTATGCAACAGTGCACATGCACACTCGAATAAGCAAACAAATCATGTAGCAAATCAAATTCCACTCAAGTGTCTGCTTTGTGAGGGCCTTGTGCTCAGGTTCCTGCAGTCCTGCATGGATTAGCTAAAACTATTCCCTGCGTTTGTATGTAGTCTAGACACTAAAGCCGCAGGACAAGTATTATCATGGCTCCTGACATAATAACAAATACAAATATAATTAGGCCTGTAGATAAATAGTAAAATGAATTTCATGAAACACAGATTAGATTAAATTAATTGCAAATGCATTATTAATGGAATGTGAAAATCACCAAAATGAAGACAATTCAAACACGTGTCAAGGTTTTTATTTTTTTTTTTATTTCGATTAGTTCTTACCATTATATTTGAGAGAATACATTTACATTCCAAAAAGGGTTTTTATTGTAAGTGTGCATTAGGGGTGTCCCCGACTAAGGATTTTCATAGTCGAATCGGAATTTTCGAATCTTGCCAATAGTCGACTGATAGT
>JAUCMS010000050.1:5959188-5998000 GCA_032357445.1 Enteromius radiatus | reverse complement strand
GTCAGTGTGTATACACTATAGTGCTGGTAATGAATGCATACAACTTCATGTCTTAAATGGGCGAACTAACCCTTTAAATTAAATCTCTTGGCCAACTACTCCAACATTTCAATTTTATAGATAATCGTGTCAGGATATAATTATTGCCGGCATTAATTTTTGCTTTTTTCTTTTATTTGGGTCGAAAGACCAAATGATGAAATGTGGCAATTGTATTTCAGTTGCCTTTGAAAACAAGACAGAGGAGAGGAAAACAAGGTTTTAATGATATCTAGTGGAAACTTGTGGCCAGATGAACTAGCAAACCAAATGAAAAACGACAACCCAATAACTTGTACGTGGCAGTTTGTTGGATGTTTAAAAGTAAAGTGTCAGTGAAAAGTGCTAATTTCCTGGACCCTTAAAAATCGTCTAGGGACTCATCACCCATCTGAATTTGCTGAACTTGTCAGACAAGAAAACTACAACCTCAGCTACTCCCTATCAATGAAGTGTCTAAATATAAACATGGCATGATAACAAACAGTGAAATGCGGTAAATAATCACACAAGTATGGCTTTTGGAAAACCAGCAAAGGAAACAAACCTTCCTCTCTCTAGCCATATGTTCATACCTAGGCATGTCCTTTACTGTTTTGCCAAACTGAGGATCAGTCGCAGTGATCTGACTGCCATCCTTCAGCTGGTGGGCCTCTGACACCCGCATGGCCACATACCGCTGAGAGCCTACAAGATATAGAAAGTGAGACTGTTATTCACACTAATACTACAACAGTACTGCAGTAACTTGTCTTATTTTAAATCAAGCTTCCGGCACCTGGTAGCTGTCGAGGGTAACCCAGTATAGGCAGAGCGATAATCAGAGCTGCTGCTCCTCCTGCCAGGAAACCAATCCACCAAGCTCCCACCCACAGTGGGTTTTCAGGGGTCAGCTCTGTCCTAAGAGAGACAGAGAGAAAAAAGATAGAGAAGTTAGCTTCAGAATGCGCAACGTTTAGTATTTAAAACAAATGATCATGTTTTTTTTTTTTTTTATTACTGCGTGTTTATCAGGTTTCAATCTGTATTCTTCATCATGGAAGTCACAAGGCCCAAATCAATCCTAGCCTGTTTTTGCACTGAATTTCTGCTATCTAGTCTCCTATTTATTTAGTCATATTTTGTGGTATTTATATTTTAGATACATGCAGGACATTTGTGACACTGGAGCACAAAACCAGTTATATCCAAAAATACATAGTATGGGTCAAAATGACCACATTTTCTTTTATGCAAAAAATCCTTAAGTAAAGAGCATGTTGTTAAATATAAACATAAAAATATGTTGGATGGATGGATGGAGTTTTTAACATTAACTAGACTTAAAACAATCATATACCCATTATAATAAACTGAATACAGTTATCAAATACCAATTTGTAAATTACTGTAAATATCTTTTTTCTTTTGTTCTTTGATTAACAGACATCACAGCTGGGTTATTAGGTTATTTTGCTGCAAAAACTTTAAAAGCCTACCAATTGTGAAGGCCTTTTCATGAATAATTCATCCAAAAATGCTAATTCTGTCACTGCTTATGCAATATTTATACATCTGTGAAGTATAGATATATAGCCTAAAATATGAACTTTTTCATTTTGGGCGAGGTACTTTTTTTTAAAAGCATTAATTTGCTGAAATGTTTGTTTATTTCCTTTCCTTTATCTCCTTTCTCACTTACGTTTGGTCGATTTCTGTGTAGATATTGAGAAAGAATCCACCCAGCAAGTATCCAGCCGCAGGTCCTACAATGGCAGCTGTGTAGAAGATCCCTGAGAAAACAGTACAAAGCATATTAAGTCTCTGTGGCTCCCTCCTCTGCCCCCTGAATTATATGAAAGCTGATCTGGTTTCACACACTGAGTCATGTTTTTGATGAAAAGACACAATAAGATGCAGTATGTCCAGTGCCTATGTCTGGAGAGGGGCAAACAGGGTAACAATTGTCCTCAATAGCCTTTGAAAACTGGACATTGGGGAGAAAACAATGGAAGGAGGTTTTATTGATGTCTGAGGTGGAAACTAGTGGCTCTCACTGATAACAACAACAGAAAAAGACTAGGTGTGTCAAAGCCTGAGTGGGACAAACTGACAGGGTTCAGTGAGGGCAAATATCAATTCTTGAGGGTTCTGCGTGTGACGAAAAAGACGGATCACATGAACGGATTTTAGAATATAGATTTGAGTGCTTGAGTACTTTTGAAATCAGCTACACATTAACAAACAAACCCTCTGGTTAATAAATTAACCACTTAATCAGTTAAGTGAATGTTAGATGATGGCAAAGGTAATATAAATGTGAAAATGGCCAAGCAGAACAAGGTTTGTAATAGTAGCACAATACAGTGCATATCTTCATGTTTTTATGGTGTCATCACACTCACCTATATATACAGGTGCGTAGTTTGACTTGACATTCTCATCTAGGTAGGTGACCCCGAGGGTGTACAACGGGGTTGCTCCAACCCCATGGAGAAACTGGCCCAGCATGAAGACGTAACTGTAAGCCGAGAGCCCACCTTCTTCGCCGACACACGTCTCGGTGTGATTGGCCGAGCACAGCCCCATGCGCTCTGGGACTCTCGCCTCATAGGGTGGTGTGGTGAAATGGGGCAGTGCAAAGACCAGAGAGCCAAGTGCCATGATGAGTACACCCCAGCCCAGCCATCGAGGCTTATGTCCAGTACCACCAAAGTAGCTCACGAATGTCAGGCACACACAAGCAGCAATGTCATAGGAGCTCGCGATGAGTCCCGCCTGCAACGGCAACGCATACAACAGTCTCTTAATAATGCTGAGGTGTATCCCTGTAATATCTGGGCAGGTGAACAGTAATATTTCATAAAAAAATAATCTTAGTAACATTATACGTCTTTTGAACGTATAATGATCCTTTTTAGATGGCAGCAATACTATACTGTAATTCTTGCAGATTCCAAATATCAGATAATTAATTGTTATAAAAGATAAACAATTTCTAAATTAATTCAAAATAAAAGACTCAAATGAATAATTTTAAATGCTACTGTACCAGTGAATTTAAGCACCACAGCATCATAATGTACAGCATTAAATGAGATATTTATATTTAAGTGAAATACTGTCATCATTTATTCATCATCCACTTTGTTTCCTCTGCTGAGTATCAAAGAAGGCATTTTTGAACAATGTTGATAACAAAACAGTTGGTGGTAGCCATTGACTTTCCCATTTTTGTTCCCAAAATATTTTCCCCATGGTATGGAAGTCAACGGTCACTAACGACTCTTTGGTTACCAGCATTTTTCAAAATATCTTCCTTTGTATTCCACTGAAGAAAGATCTTCATACAGGTTTTTTGACAACTCAGGGGGGGAGTGTTTGATGTCAGAATCTAATTATTAGGGGATTACATGTTGTACTAGTAGTTTTAAAGACGAACTTTAAGTGAACATTAGGCAAACGTAATCTGAACGTAAAAATAGAGAAAATGAGCATGCACAATTAAAAAAAACATCTAATGTATTATATATAAGCGGGATGGTACTGATACGCACTATTGTAACTACATAAGTTTATATTAGATTGACCTGGTAGCTGCGCAGGTCAAAACGTCTCTCGATGGAGGTGATGACGGTGTTGATGAAGCCGTTGATGATCATGCCCTGGAGGAAGGAGGCCACACAGAGGAAGAAGAGAACCCAGCGTGGAGTGTTGAAGGTCTGAATACACCGTGGGGTCAGTGCTCCCCATCCACAGAGATTCCCTGGGTCTGTCGGAACAAACTTTATCCCAGTGGGTGGCTCTGTAAGGTCAAGCCCCTTTTTGTCTGTTTTGTGGAGCACAGTGTGGGCATCTCCAGATGGCCTGCTTGGACCAGAGCCCTGGGACTCCACTGGGCTAGGAGTGTCCAGGCTGGGACCCAGTGGACTGTCATGTAGGACCAAGAGCTCTTGCTTGGAGCTAAAGGAAGTGTCATTGTTCAGCAGGTGGGGCATGGCCCCAGCAGGGGGCACTGTGACAGACTTTGTGAAGAAGTCTAAAACTAAAGTTTTCCAGCGGGAACACCGATTCTGTGTGTAGATTTGCAGAGTAATACGAAGGCAGGATCCCTTAATGGAGTTTCTTAAAGTTTAAACTGAAGTCATGTAGATTCAGGAAAACAAAATTCTGAGTGAGAAAAAGTGAGAAAGAGACACTCAGTTAATAAGTTTGTAAGCAACTTGAATTCACACTAAAACATTTAAGCTAGAAAACTCCAAAAACAAACCCATTCAAGCCAAATAAAGGGGAATTGTGACTTTTCATCTCAAAATTGCGAACTTTGTTGCTCAAAATTCTGAGAAGGTATCAGAATTAAGTAAGATATAAACCAAGAATAAAATAGCAATTTTGACAATTTTTGCAAAAGTCTGAGTTTAAATTGTGCAATTCTTACTTCCACCACAGAATAAAAATAAATAAAATAGTAGCTTCTTTTGTCTCACAATTAGGGGTCGACCGATATGTGTTTTTCAGGATGCCGAGTATTAGATTTTAAGACTGATAACCAATATTTTGAACCTATATATATATATATACACTGTAGTGGCATACCTTTGTGCAGGTTCTTATACCACTTTTTGCAGCTAGTCCAACAACCAGTATTTGTAAAAAACGAGTAAGACCGAATCTTCCACTAAAAGAGTTTACAGAAGAAATGCAAACAAAACCAAAGGTACAATAGACTCGATATAGCTCATTATAACTCGTATAACTCGATCAAAAAACTGTTGCTTCCAACGTCTCTAGCTGCAATCCATCGAATGTCATTCCCCGTGATAGTGCTGGACTTCTTAACATCAGTGACATCATCATGTATATAGGTGTCACGTGTTCACAGTGTTTACCTTTCCATGTGTTTCCTGTCTGATCTTGTCCTCCCCCGCTGTCTTTGTCCATTTGGTTCTGCCCTCATTAGTTTGAATTGTATCACATGTTTTGTACTCCTGCCTGCACTTTCTTTGATTAGTTCTTTGCCTTTATAAACCGCTGTCTTTGTGTTTGCATTCATGTCGTGTTAACGTTTGTGATCGAAGTTCCTGCGTCCTTGTTCTCTCTCTGTCATAAAATCCACACGTGGAGATGTGCTTAGCACCTCTCAGTAAGGCAGAGAGAGAACAAGGACGCAGGAACTTCGATGCAGAGTATTTAATATAAAACAGGACATGAAAACAAACGCTGACGAGGCAGCAGAATACTCACATGCGAGGATCACATACGTTAACACGACATGAATGCAAACACAAAGACAGCGGTTTATAAAGGCAAAGAACTAATCAGGCAGGAGTACAAAACATGTGATACAATTCAAACTAATGAGGGCAGAACCAAATGGACAAAGACAGCGGGATCAGACAGGAAACACATGGAAAGGTAAACACTGACTGAACACGCCACCGGCGTGACAATAGGGCTGGTGTAAAAATTAAAATGTAACTAGTGCTCTGACAAAAACATCCTGAATTTCTTTTTAAATTCTAATTAATTCTGAATGATTTTAACGGCAAATCAGTTCTGAAAACGGCCGATAATGATAACCTTTATGGTTTATCAGCCCTGATAATCCACCAGGCCAATAATCATTAGTAATATTCTTCTCAGAATTCAGAAAAAAAACTATGAACTCACAACTGAGATAAAAAAGTAACAAGTTCCTTTTTATAAATTTATTATATTTTGTAGCAGAAACAGCTTCCATACTCTCAGAAAAAACTGTACTTATATAGAGGTCTCTTTAAAGCAACACCTTTGTCCTTTAAGGGTTGTTCTTTACTCCCAAAGGATTCGTAGTAATACTGTGAGATTACTATTACCTTAAGGGTACATATTATTACTCTAAGGTACTAATATGCACCTTGTATGACAGTGTACCAATTAAAAGGCATAAAATCAGTTCTCTTTATCCAGAGAAGTCAACCGTGACCTCCAAACAAACCCTAAAAACTCTAATGAGCAGGGATTAGTTCTGCATGCCATCTACGGTCCACAAAACACTCTTTTGAGACAGACACCTAGCATGTTAGACTCACTGTGGTCTCTGTGGCAACCTTTATGTCACTTTTATGAGTGAGCTGACCTACGGTAACGCACAAGACTGCTCTGAGATTTTGAATATTCAAATTATGGTTTAATTTATGTTGAACACACACACACACACACACACACACAGACATTCCACACATGCAGAGGTTAAACAGCGCTGCATTCATTCAGGCACACATGTGCTACACCAAAAGAGCTGCATCAAAATTTTTTGCTACTAATATGTGTACCTTTACAAAACTTAAAGTGAACTATTTTAGCCAAGTTTTTACCCGATACTCCAAGACCATTAAGAGATTTTCAAACTTGTAAGCTCAATTTAAGGTAATAAGCTGCAGACATACATTCTATCAAAGTTGATTAAATTGAATACTGTATTTATATGCACTTACTTCAAACTATAGTGCATTTTAGATATTCACCTTACTTGGTTGGTTATAGCGCCTCAATCTTGCGAACAACTCATTAACCAAAGTTCCTTGTACGTGCATCTCTGATTCAGATTTGGTTTTTATCACATAATTTCCAGAATCTTTATGACTCAAACATTGACATTGTAAAATAGTGTACGCCTATTATTTGAACAAAGTTCACTCTATAGAATTGCACCCATGCAAAACATAATAGAAAAGCATTTCCAGTTTCTTATTGCTCTTGGCCAATGCTTTTAACCGAAGAAAGTTCCAGTGCAATAAAGTTACACTGTACATTTTATGAGTACATGCATTCCCTAAAAATGAAACTTAGGACCTAAATGTTACAAAACACAAAAACATGACATATTACAGCCAAAAACTGCATTACAGTATTGTCACACTGAAAAAATAACAACCTACCTCGGTTCCTCAGATACTTCAATGGTCTAAAAGGGTCTGCGAGTTTGATAGTGCAAGCAATCAGAGAGAAAACAAGCAGCATAAGAGACTAGAAGCAAACAAGACAGCCCCAAAATAGGGAGTTACTCCAGACTTTTATTCCTTCACATCTATCACTGAAGCAGCACAGTCCTGCCCACTGTATCTACCTGATGATAAGCACCTCAGAAGTCTTCTTAACCCATTCACACTGCATGAATACTACAAATAATGTTTGTTTTTCAGTTTTAATATTAGATGATAAATTATATAACTATGTAAGTGCATGAAACTTATTTGGATTCATACTTATTTGTGATAAATGCACAAGCTTCATACACACCCATTGTGTGATCACAGTTTTCTTACAGTCAGATAAGAAATATTGTAATTTAAAGAGAACAGTGCAATGAACAAACAACAAAAGCAAAATGAAAATCCCCAAGCCAGTATTGCCATATAAAACTAAGGAACTAAGGAGTCTATGCTGCTGCAATCCCAGGTTTTTATTTCTGACTCTTTAGCATGCATCTATGACTAATTGACACATGGTTGAAAAGCTGTGCAGTTACTTTAGTGTTAAGAGTATTAGTGGTCCGGCTAAGGCTGTGTGAGCATTTCTCAGCTCTATCTTCAAAAGAGCTTTGGTTCATGCTTTGTTACAATGAGATTAATAAAAAAAAGGCTAATTATTTGTTCTTGTGTTCTATGAACGCTTTCATTTCTAATTTTAAACGTGTGATCAAATGGAGGGAAGGATAACATCAGCGAGAGCTTAGAGTCTCAGGGTGGGAACACGCGTTTGTTGTGGAGTGCAGGTTCCTTCCCTTTTCTTTGTACTGCGCTGGATGGTCATATGGTGTGATATGAATTACACAGAAAAAAAACAAGGAAACAAAGCAAGACTGCGAGAACAGCACTTTCACTCTTGTTTAGGATTTCTGGGGAAGGAAGCGTTATCTGTAAAGCATTCACACAAACATCTATTTTTAAAAATTGCATAATGCTGATTTAGGTTCTGGGTGTGAATGGTTCATTTTAGATGTGTTTCTTACAATATGTAAAAAAAAAAATAAAAAAAAAACTAACAACATCCCTTTGTATTTCATTTATGCATTTGGCAGAAACTTTTATACAAAAACTGTGTATTTAAGGTAGAACGTTTATCACTTCATTCATGGATTTCTTGAGAATCACATCATGTCTTGGACTTTTTCCCCTGTGTGAGCTATGGTGCAGGGATTAGTAGGAGCACATTTGTATCAAATTCGTTTTTAATAAAGTACACAAAAAAATAGCATAAAATTGACTTCTGAAACAATTGCAAGCGACTTTCTTTTACAAACATCTATTAAATAAAACTTCACATTTTTAGGTAGAAAGATTTAATTTAATTTAAGAGCTTATTTGCAAAAACATAAAAAACAAGGCTTTCAAGTTCTTTTCCAAAAATCATGTTTTTGTTGTTCACTGTCTTAGTCTTTTAAGTTATTTTTTTAACTAGTCAAAATAACCCAGCTGCAGTTTGATTATTAATTGGAAGTTTGAGATTAATTGGAAAGCACAATTTTTGAGAACTGTTAAAAACAGGTTTTTGCAAACAAACTTTTCACATTCACTATTTACTAAGGGTGTTCTTTCAGTAAACTCCCACATTGCTTATTATTGATAGTAAGTAAAGTAGTACCTATGTTTAGATAGTGAGCTAAGGGATCTAAACATGGTCAAGCACAATAAGGCATTAATATTTGCTTTATATAGAAAGTACTAATAAACAACTAATATGCTAAAATGCTAGTAATTGGGGCAGTCGTGGCTGCCCACTGCTTCGGGTGTGTGTTCACGGTGTGTGTGTGTGTGGTTGTTTACTTCTCACTGCTGTGTTTGTGCACTTGGATGGTTAAATGCAGAGCACAAATTCCTAGTATCGGAAACCATACCTGACCACATGTTACATTCCTTTCCTTTCCTCCTAATATGCATTTTAATCGGTAACTACAAAAGTGAATGGTGTTTCTTTTTACAGTATATATCAGGGCTATACATTTTGTAAGTCAGTCAGTAATATGCTTATGTTTAATTATATAGAAATACAACAAACAATATAATTACTTTCACTTTTATTTGTCACAATAATTTATTGTCTGTAGGGCTATTTTTAGTAAAAATTAACATATGCTGTTAAATGTTAATAATAATTTCATTAATTAATCTGCATAAAATGTACTTCAATAAACTGACTATATACTGTATATAATATTAGTGCTGTCAAAATTAGCGTGTTAATGCATGCGATTAATTTTAAATATTTTACGCAATTAACACGGTCGCAGTTTTTATTTCCAGTTGTGGCTGATTTGTGTTCAACGTGCAAAGAAATATGGATATGACCAAGGAAGGACTTTTAGAGGGGAAGTTTCAGTATAAAGTATGTGGATAAAACAAAAGTAATCTGTGCATTTTGCAAAGCCCAATTTAAATACCACAGAAGTCATTTGTCTTTGACGTATCACTTAAAAGCTAAACACCCCACCAAAGCCATCTCTACGGGGCCTCACCAATGTAAATTGCAGGAGTGCATTCGTGGTAAAATGACTAGATCTGGAAGTGACAAAGTAATGAATGCTTTGGTTATTTGGATAGCTAAAAACTGCAAACCCATTAACGTAGTAGATGACGATGGACTGCGGGACATAATTAGAACTGCATCGGGAGACACCTCATATAATATGCCCTCAAGAAGAGCCATCATGTCAAAAATACACACTTTGTATGATGATAAGAAGGCACGGAGGATGAACACATTATAGTGAGCGACACACATCGCGCTCACAAGGGACCACTGGACTTCTGTGAGCAATGACAACTAATTGAATGACAACTAGGCATCACAGCGCACTTGTTCATAAAGAATGGAAATTGCATTAATTCGCACTGTGTCTAAAACTGAGGAACAACAGTATGCTGAGGCACGTGCAGATCAGTGTCTACTGTCAGTTGAACACCTGCCCTGCACGGCCCACATTTTGCAATGAACTGTCACGGTTTCCATTCACGACAGTGGATTTGAAAGGGTCCTAGCTAAATGTTGCAAGATCGTTGGGCACTTTAAACATCCAATGTTCACGAGCTAATGGAACAACAGGTTGCATGTGGACAGAAAAAAGAATTTCTTGTTAAAATCTTGTGGAAATGGAGTTCTACCCTAGAAATGGTCAAGCGAATTCAGCCAAACAAATCTCCACTGACCTGGCTCAGCAAAAGAGCAATGTTCCCACAGGAGCACGCCAAACTGCAAAGGCTGGAGGAACTACTTGAACCTTGTAGGTAGGTTAATATTATTTCCTCCTATCTGTTTTCACTCTGCCCCAATTTGTATCTGTGTGTGTGTGTGTGAATGAGTGAGTGTGAGCGTGTAAGTGTACATGTTACATACTGGTCCACAGAGAATGATCCAGCCTACGTAGTTAAATTCAAAAATGAATTTACCTCAGACCTATCTAAAAGGAAGGAGAGCACTAATCTCACATGGCTGAAGATCGCTACTGCAATTGACCCAAGGTTTAAAGACCTAAAATGTCTTCCCAAAGATTAAAGAAATGAGGTGTGGACTTCAGGAAGCAAGCTGTTAATGGCAAAGAGTCTAAAGAAACAACAGACCAAAAGCCGCCAAAGAAGAGAAGGATCTCCGTCTTGCTGGTTTCATCTGATTCAGAGTCAGATGAAGAGGAAGAGTCCATAGAACAATGTCTTAACAAAGCAGAGCCCAAAATGCACATGGAGGGTTGTCCACTACAGTGGTGGAGAAAGAGAGAAGCAACACATGCCAGGCTGGCACCCATAGCATGCAAGTATCTGCTACAAGGGTGCCTTGTGAGAGACTGTTCTCACTCTCATGTCACTTCATTCAAAAGAAAAGGACCACATTGTCTCCTGATAATGTCAACAGACTGGTCTGTCTCAGCAACTGGCTGAATGTAAAGGAGGACTAAGCGAAATTGTTTCTACTTTATAATTAAAGTTCTCAACTCTCAGCAATATAACTTTACAATGAGTAAATTTTTTTTGTATTCATTCCTTTATTATTATTATTTTCCAATTTCCATGTTTACAATGCCTATATTTTGGAATTTTTTTGCAGTCCACTTAGAATCCAACATGGAAATCATTTCTGTTTTTAGTGGCATTGATTGTTTTGAAATTCAAATGGAACTTACATGCCTGTGTTTTTATTTCTGTAATAAATATGGCTTTCAAGCCAACAGTTAATTTGGAGGATCTTGATGGTTTATTGCAGGTATGTTGTTTACATGAGAAAATCTGTTAAACAAAAATTCCAATAAACAATCATATTCTGAATTTAAATAGTTTCTTTGTCTTGAGTTTACATTAATTATTTATATACACAAAATTACAAGTTTCAGTCAAAATGCAAAGTTTCAGTCTTTTAATGTTTTTATTTTAATTGATAATATAATGAAACTTTCCGTCTAAAAGTCTTTCCTTGGTCGTATCCATATTTCTTTGTACGTTGCACACGTCAGCCACAAAGCATCTACAGACATAGAAAAAGAAATTGCGAATAAAGCTTCCTTTCGAATTATGGTAAAGCAGGTCAACCAATCAGAGACCTGCTTTGCTGTTATCCTGCACTATCACTCACTGAAAAGCTATAAAAAACAGCCGAGACACAATCCAAAACTCAATATCAGTTGAGAGATAAAAGTTAAAGCGAGCTAGCTTCATGAGGTGATTACAGTTCTAGTAACTGTTTTTTTCCCCACTGAACAAGTAATCTAAATAATACCTGTACTCAAAAATGGCTGGATATAAAAGACTGACACTTGCATTACCAGGGTTTTGCTGCATGGCCTTGTGGATTGCAGTCCAGACCTAGTGATGTGATGGAAGCAGACAAGGGAAGTCTCTGACCCAGTAGCGACAGCTGATCTTACACCATCCTGCATAGATAGGGAAACGTTTAATTCATGCATTGACCACAGAGAAAGCAGCATGCAAACATACGTACAGAAATGCAAATATGAAGTCATTCATGCAAAGCGGGTAACCATGGTAAACGATCCGTTACAAAACTATGCCAAGTCCTTACACAATATGCTACTGTATCTCCTGACCTGAACCTCTTTGGCTGATGAATGGATAGAGAGATGATTTACAGTTGTATCATTTACTGCATGCGTGTTGGTATATGTTGTGCTCTTAGAAGCATGCATGCAGACTGAGTGTCCTATATCTCCAGGGGCTTGTCTCATCATTTATCTGTAAACTTGTCTGTGCATAGGTGTAACCAAGTGGAATGAATGACCTACAGAAGCAGCCAATCAGTTTCTCTGCACTCCAGGTTTCGCCTCTGGCACAGGAAAATGTGGGTTAACAGGCTGTCATAACAAGATTGTAAAAACTAGCTTTGCATAGATTGTCATGTGACTAGATCCAGTGGCAGCCTTTGACCTGAAGTGTAACATAAAAGTCCATTTTGAAGAAATGTGTTTATTTATTTGCTTCTATTCTATTTACAGAGTATACTTTTAAAGTTCAAGACAAAGGGCACCGTCAAGTTTAAGACATTTTTTTAATGTATATTTTTATTTAAATCTTTGCTGTTTGTTTTTGTTATTTTATTGGTATTAAAAATAAGGCTTTTTAATGTTTAAATATCTTAAAAAGAAAATTTATTTTATTTCTAAAGAAACTTAAAATGTTGCCTTGGCAACCACCTGGCATAAGTTGTTTTTTTAAGAGCAACTTTTTATTTAATTTCAAATAACGTTTTGTTTTTAATGATTTTAGTTAAGTCTGAATAAAATCACAATATTTGTTGGCCAAACATTTGATTTATTATTGAACATTTTTTGCAGTTTCATTAATTGTTTCATTCATACATAGTACATTTTTTTATGCTGTAAAAGCCTGTTTAAGGCAACCTCATTATAAAATGCGCCTGATAAACCTGTGATTATGATTCAAGGCTGGTTTGTTGTCATTACTGGAAAAAAACAAAAAACACAATGCAGTAATAAATTACTCAAATATGTGATGATGTATTAGAGTCATTATCAGTTGACCTGTCAGTACAGAGAACTGAGCATAAAGATGGAAGTTGGTTTCCAATTAGGGAGAAACTGAAGTGTCTTACATTACCACACAAATGCCTTTACATGATACAGATATTTTAAACACACAGATTTAATTACCATTGGCTCACAAGCAGAACAAGAAAAGCAGACCAGAAACAGGAACACACCATTTAATGCTATTAATGTTATTCAAAACAAAATATTATTAAAAGTGATCATACCATCTAAACAGATTAGTGTGGGTGTACACAAAGCCGTAGATCACTGACTACGCAACTATGGTTGCAAAAAAACTTTCTTATATTATTTGCTTTCCTAAAAATAAGCAAAAGGGAATTATATACACTAGTAATTAAATAACTAAATAATTAGGTAAACGTTCTGTGTAGATAAAAAGAACTGCTTCATTGATGTGTGCAGGCCAGGCCATCTGTGGCACGTGGATCCGAGATTACTTATAATCCCAATTACTAGTCATGTTACACACGAGGCATGAGCACTATGTAATTCCAACAGCCTATAACAAATGAACAAATGCAACTCATCATCACACAAGAAAGCATGATGGCAAAACCAAATCGAATTTTTCGAAGAGTTCGTTTAAAAAAACGAGGAAGATTCGGCGTTCTACACGTCACCACGAGAATAAACAGTCTGTGTGATTCGGTTCGAATGAACGAACGTTTTATTCGGGCTTGCAAAATGTTGTCCTCAAATAGCCTATCTGATGCTGGAAACTGCATTGACGCTGTTCAGAGAAACAAACGCTTAAAATATATTGTGCACCCTACTGTTATTCCTTACGCCCTTACCCATAAGATTAAACATCACGCTGTAGATTTCGTCACATATCACCCCTAGACGATATAGAAACAATATAGTTTAAAACGCTTTAATAGCTATATTTTAGGATGCGCGTCATCATGAAGTGATCTGTCGTTTGTGTTTATATGAGCATGTGTCTCCATTGGCATGCTGAAAACAGGTGGAGGAGGAAAAACGCAGTCCAGACTCATTTATGAGTCTTTGTCGTCTGAATTGCACTTGATGTCTGAGCATTAAGTACCGTGTAATAACCAGACCTACGGAGACAGCGCGTGTCATCATCATCATCATCATCCATATGTCTGGCCAGTGTTTCCTTACTGCATCCCCTCACACACAGTTATCATACTGTCACATGGTGCTGTTCATTCATCACTGTCTCAACATGGAAGTATCATGAAAGCTACTCACGTTCTCAAGCTAGTGAGGATTTAAACGACTCCTTCTTTTCCGGCAGATCTTGTCATTTTGTTTCACGTTCGCGGTTATTGTCTCTCCCAGCGTAAATCCATAAATAAACTGGAGATGTCACAAAATGTTGAGCTCTCAGATTAAGCAGCGGTAACCCAATGAGAATCCGCCCCCCATGGCGTTATGCTGCTGGACCAATAGTGTCATCCGTACTAACGGCTGCGCGCAAGTATGCGAGAACGTCTTTTAATGCTATGATCGCAGCAGCATCCTCTGTAAACAGCAGGTTTGCTCTGACTAATGCACGCAGCGCACGGTTCATTCATATTTATAAATGTAAAAGTAAAAAAAAAAAAAAGTATTTTTAAGGAATGTGCATTAGGCCTACTTTATTTTGTAGTCTATGGTAGTAGTAGTAGGCTAGTTATTAAAATGTAGTATGTTAACGTAGTCTACTATTTAATAAAAATAATAATAAACGTTATTTTATAAAGCATCTTTAAAAATGACTTCTTTCTGTATTATATAAATAGTACCTAATATCACCTATTAGGTTCAAATATGTACACTTTAAGTACTAATATGTACCTTTTAGGTACCCTTTATGTCTCTTTTGAAAAGGCACCGCCCCAGTGACAGCTTTTGAACTGAGACTGAATACTGAATGTTTTTCAGAGACAAGTAAGTACAGACGACCAGATAAAACTATTTTGGAGATATGAAGGATGCAGTACTACTCTATAGGTACTCAAGATGAGATTGGGTGAAACTGTGTGTGTTATGCTCCCTTTAATTACACAGTGCCATTTTACAGTGACACGAAAGGAAAGCTTGTGAAAATAAAGCAATAAGCCCCAAGTCATGGTTTACATTGAATTTATAACAGCTATTAGGCACAGCACGAAACAAGAACCATCCATTTTTATAAAATTACTTTTTAAATATTATATAACCAATTAATAGGAAAATATGAACACTCGTTGTAAAGAAATCCCAGAATAATTATCCTAAATAGTTTTTACTTTGCCTTTTCCAGATGGGTATTGAAATGCCTTCATCACCAGAAACCAGAAAATTTGTCTATATTTCCACTATAACGTCATCTGGAAACTCATAAAATTGTGCCTGCTTTAATACACAGGGTAAAGGTTGTAAGGTCTTTTGGCCGTGTTAATGGATAGCAGCATAATTCAATCTTCTCTGAAGATGGAATTTGTAAATGAGAAAGCTTTAGCGTCTAGAAAAGTTTACACTGTATTTTTGGATCAATTCCTTGAACAGTGTGAAGTGGATGAGAAGCGAGTTCCTAGACTGGGAGCAGATTTCTCTGAAGCTGAATGGAAGGCAGTAGGAAGGATTTGGATAAAAGGATTACTTGACCTTAGTGTACTGCCAGTAAGGTGCTTTCATTTTAGCATGTATGCATGGAATTGGCAATGTCAATGACAATGTCCTGATGTCATCTTTACACAACTTCCTCTCTTTGACTAAACAAAATGCCATTGCAAAGACTTGTCAAGGCACACTTGAGGAATGTGATGAAGATGATTTGCTTGACCTCTTCATAAGAATAGGCTCCCATCGCATCCCTCCAAAAACACCATGAAAGGTGCTATCCAAAGAATGACTCTCAAAGCAATTCTTCAAGAGCTCAAGTATGTACAGTAATGAACGTACCAGACCACGAAAGTCTAGTATGACTGTCAAAAAGTGTCACGGCTACTTCAAACAACACAGTGGATTTGATTTAAGAAAGAACAGATGGTATTCAATCATCTGCAGCATTATCTCAGAAATACTGACCAAAACAGAACCATTTCTACAGTTCTGCACTGGTTCTTCTGTTATGTCTTTGATCAAATCAAGGTAAGCTTCAATGCAGACTCTAGCCTTCAGCACATACCTGTGGAGCTACTCTTTATTTTGCTTGTATATACAGTTCTTACCCAGACCTCCACACAAAGTCAACATCCTAAGTAGTGATTACTTTGAAACAGACATCCTGTGAATTTGCTGGTCAGGAATAATTCATAGTCATCAGAGTCACTTTCTTGATAGCCTGCAGTTAGGAACTTGTTGACAATTTGTGTAAAGGTATTTTTATGTACTTTGTGGGAAAAAAGTATGCTACAAACACTAGCAGTTTTTGGGTAACTATTCATTTAAATGTCCCTTATTTGATTACTTTGATTTACATTTGACTGTCATAACATTCATTTACTATTCAAGTTTTCCTGCAAGTGCTCAGGTTTGTTCTCTCTGAAAGCATGTCATCAGTGCTGTTAGTACTGTTTAATTGTTATTTGATTTCTTGTTTCGTTTTGTTTGTACAAAATAAATTTGAAATGTATATTTTTGCATCTGCAAGATATTGAAACAGTCTTCATCATATGACACTTTTGTTGTTAGTATGGAAATTACACTGAATCATTTTTTGTTAATGTAACCACGTTTTACTGTATAGTGAAAAAAAGTAAGTTTAATATTTTAAAATATGGATTAAATTTTCATTAGGCTATTCAAACGTTTTGAATTGAAACAAAAATTTTGTATTGTCTACAGAACCTTGCCTTGAACTAAGCACTGACCGTATTTCTTTATACATCAGTCTGAGCTCAAAATAAAACTCTGAACTGCTCTATTATTATTGTCAGAGCTATCTGTACCACTGGAAGCGTAAAGTAAACAGGAAGTGTTTTTTGAGCTCAACTGGTTGGGTAATGCCAGAAAACACAAAAGTTGAACGCAAGGGAATGCAAAAGATTTTAAAATACATTTTTTCACAATTTACTCTTGTCCAACAAGTGTCAGGTGTGTGAGCCACATCCCCTCCAACCGAGACCTAAAACACACACACACACCCCACAAGTGCATTATCCTGGATTTGTTGTGTTTTGTGTTTATCTAAAAATAAAAAAATACAAGCCTAAAACAGAGGCAACTTAGTAAATACAGTTCTTATTAATTTATTTTACTGAAGCAAAAAAATAAAAAAATAAAAGATCCAGCATCACAACAACAACAACTGCCCCTTTAAAGCAGTCTTTCATAGCACTGCGGTGTGTTTTGGCCCATGCACTCTTCTTGCGACTGATGTTCTGGAACACAACAATGCTCCTGTTCCACTCCGAATAAACTTGATCACTTGAATGTACTCAAACATTCAAAGAACGTAAGTTATCCCATGAGGACTATTAAAAATCCAAGCACAATACTGATATACTGATACTGGGAGAGGAGGACAGGCCATGATTTGTTACATGGTCAGTGAGGGTAATTGATTTAATCTCCTCTTACACCCTGCTGTCCGTTGCATTTCCTGTTTATTATTAACCAAATACTATGAGAACATATATGTACATTTAAAGCCTTGTTTGTTGTGACTGAACATATGGTACATAAGAGTTTGTGCTTTGTGTTATGATATATTCCTGATACATTGAAATTTTGGCAGGTGATACTACTTTTTTTATGAAGGAATTATGCCAATCCATCAATGTATCTTATGTGAAGCTTATAACAGTCCTGTAAAATCTAAAGTTGAATGCAAATTTTAAAAAAATCCACTGAAAATGTGATTTCTCTGTTCAATGTCTCCCAGTAAAATTATCCCAGTTTCACCAACAGGTCTGGTTATACTGGAAGATTTTGTATAGCCATAACAATAAACCATTAAGGAACAATAGATACACTACAATTAGGAAAAAAGTCACCATAATGAAAAGATTAGAAGGAGAAAGTGTTTGGACAGGGTCCAATTTAATGGAGAGTAGTATTAAAGCATATGAGAATTTCAGTGTTAATTATTTAAGTTTTGATTGGGCTAAATTATTATTGTTATTAAAGATATCCCAAACTCCATTGTCTAATTAAAGAAGTTATCTTATATGCTAACACCATGAACTTGTGTTTACCTCCACTTTTAATTGAACTTTCATACAAATTTTATGTTTAATACTATTTCTTATCCCAGCAAAATTGACATGAAATACATTTCTAATAATTCCCAAAAAGATACCATTCATATTCTTAAAAGTCAGCCAAAGACTAAAGACACGCAGCTTTGCATTTTGAGAATATTTGAATATTTCAATTAAGAAAGTGTGATTAACGATAAAAAAGTGTGAGTAATAATAAATATTAATAAAACCTTTGTGTTATTAATCTATCTTATTAGTTAAGTTTTTTAGAGAAGTTAGTTAAGAATTTTTTGAGTAAAGGTCATGCTTGTTTTTGATTGTAATTATTTTTAATATATATATTTTTTGTAATGTACAATAAAACTATATAAGTTACATATTTTTAAAAATTATTATTATTATTACAAAATATTATTGTATAATTATAATAGAATATATAATTATGTTTACATCACCTTCAAACGGAAAGAAAGAAATCACATTGAGGCACATTCTTCACTCAGAATTAAATCGCCATCTTTTTTCCAACCGAATTGTGACTTGAACGCACTCGACATTGTAATATGGTGCAATGACATGTCAACTCTAAGTACGAGCGTCCGAGGAGGACTTGATATACTCTTTGCTTGAACTCAGCATATGTTGCAATACTTCATCCTTTATTGTAGGTGTTGAAATGAACACTAATGCCATCTGTCGGCACAGACTCACAACTGCAATAGAATGAACAAGTCAAGATCACTATCGAAGGCAGTTCTGCAACAGTAACTTATTACCATAAACTAAATTAATGTATTTATAAAAAATACAAGCACATTGATGTCCGTCAGTTTAAGAAGCTTTCAGAAATGTATTTATTTACTTATTTTGGTGTATACTAGAGTTAAATTTACATGCGCGTTACACCTTTTCTCAATTTAATGACGTCATCACCGATCAAACAAACCGCGCCAGCTCTGCGAAAACAACAAACGGTAATTTGCAGTTGTGAAATCTGTTCACTTTACACATAACTCCACACAAGGAAAGAAACTTTACCGATGAACATACTCTACTGTCCTCTCATTTGACATTTTGTTACTTTTGTCGAGTGTATTGATTGTAAGTGTGTTGACATTCCCCATCGATTCGGTTTATTTCCTTTGCCCAGGTTTAAACAACACAATAACATACACATACGGTCATGTTCAGTTAAATATTTCAGTTTAATATAAAAACTTATGTAAGTGTAAAATGTTATTTAGGAGACTGAGCTCAGTATTATTAGATTGCGCTTAACATCTTCACCAATAGAGGGTGTTATCTGCAAGGTTTGCTAGTGCTAGTGCTGACGGATGTTATACATTATATAACCTAATGTTTATACAAACCGATCTGTGTACTGGAATATTTGCATTTAGAATCTGTAAATATAGCTATATAAATATAGCATTTATATATTTATTTTCTTTACAATACCGATTGAATAGGCAGCAGTAGTTTGCACTGCATGTGATCGCAAGATCTGCATGGTGACTCTGTTGTGTTCATGTAGTCTAGTCACCACTAGAGGACTCTCTCCATCGTCCCATTACAATACTGGAAGTGTAAGTTTCGCACAGGAAATGTAATGACTTGAGTGTATTTTCTATTTAAACAGTTCAATGTAGGATTATTCTTATGGAATTAATTGTGTTAAAAAAAAGATAAAGAGACTGCATTACTAACTAGAGGCCAAAATGAACTAACGGACATTTGTGGCTGTCGGTCATGCTAATAAACTCCTGCTTATCACCTACTGAATGCCTAAATGCAGGCTGCAGTTGCAAAGAGTATCAGATCATTACGAACAGCATAAATTATACCTTCAGAGTGCATTTGAACAGAGGAATTATTGGTGTCAAAATCAGAAGTTCAAAAAATATTAAAGTGTTTCCTGTATTAACTTCCTAATTTCAATATTTCTATAATGTGATTGTTATATTCAGTGCTAAGTATAATTTGTTTACTATTACAGTATTTATTAATATTTAATCAGCATGTTATATTATTATAAGTAGTAACTTTTTGCTTTAATAGCATGCTTTAATTAATTTTATTAGTTTAAATACTTCTATTTAGCTTTTCAGTTCAAGTAATTTAGTGCTTAAATTTATTTCAACATCAATTTTGAGGTTTATTTTTAATCTAATATTATTCATATTTTATTTAAATTAGTGAACATTTTTTAAATATTTTTCTGAAATATTTTTTTGAATGAACCTAAGTAGAAATACTGTTTTTTTTTATTATTCATTAATATATGCATATTATTAATCTGAAGGTTCCCATACACTGATCTGTGTCAACTCGAGGATGATATTTTTCTTATAAATTTTAACAATCAGCGTGTTTTATATCTGCCATTTAAAATGAGAAAGATAATTACCTGAAATCCACTGTAGCAAATGTCTTTTTATCATTTTTTTTAGCAATGAAGCAGATTGAATCTGCAAAGCCAGTTATACAAATATCTGTAACAGGATCAAAATACTGGGACGTATGTTTTAATGAGGGGCCTATGCGTGGTGCTGACAAAAAGCTAGAAACACCTCTGGTGAGGAGCTTATATTACAACAACAATATGGCAGGTTGTGATTTGGCTACGACATCATAGCATACTCAGACATATTTTGTGTTTGGATTGCATTGCTGCTGTATTTGCTTGTCTATCATGCTCTCATTTAGATCCTAGGGTGTGCTAGTAGCATACATTGTCACCTCTCAGGCCAGACGGTGTGCTGTTTAAGGCAGACATTGATCCAGACCCCTGCTGCAGTCTTTTAAACTGATAGGCCCTCAGCACCACACATTCAGATTGAGAGAATTGTGTTTTTCTTTACATGAGAATTTATGTCCTCACCTCTAGAAGTGGTTGTTGGCCGGTGTATGTATCTGTCTGAGTCTTTGCATGGATACATCTGATTGTTTCCCTTTGAAGCATGTGTTACCCTTGCTTATGTAAAGTGCGTTAGTGACTTGTCTTGTCCCCCCCATCACTCTCTCTCAGTCTTTCCTTTCTCTCTCTGCGCTGAAGGAAGGAGGTTATCCTTAAACTTATTAGTGCAGGTGCAGTGCATTGAAAATCCATTCAGTGCTGCTGTCACAGCAATTCTGTTCCAGTGAATTAAGTGGGGTCAATCCAGCAAATCAAAAGATTACACTGGGCTCTATAAAGAGCAGGATGACACAAACATACGCACACATGCAAACACACTAACATACAAAGTGCATAATGCATTTAGTTATGTGTGCGCAGTGTACCAGAAGTGAATAAGTGTGGATGTAGTGAAAGGGTAACACTGTTGTATTCAGTATAGTGACCTTGAGTATAAATGTTGGGTTAGCATCTAAAAAGAAGTAGAATAATCAGACAAAGGCTTCATAATTTGCCATTTGGATATTCACCAAGGAAAATAAACATCTGTTATTTACTCATCCTCATACCACTAATAATCTGGGCCACATTTCTAGAATTTTCAGTTGTTGAATACATTATGTAATATTAGCCTTGTACAACCCATATCTCTAGATATTGATATTGGCAATGGCAGTTCAAGGCTAAACTATACCACTTTCTTTTAGTTACTTGCTTTCTCTCTCCCTCCTTCTCTCTCTCTGTGTACTATATCTCTCTCTTCTCACACACACGCACACACACACACACATATATATGAGATGTGTGTGATACAAAAACTAAAAACTATACTATTTTTCTTTAGAATTTCCAAAGAACTTTTTTTTTTTTTTTAAATGGAAAACTTTTGTTATATTGTCTTAATTGTCACTTTATCAGTAACAACCCTACTTTGCCTAAAGTATCAATTCCTTGAATAAAAAGAAAAAACTTTGTTTCACTACCAAGACTCAGTATAATAGCATCTTTTTTATACTTGATTATAAATGGCTGTACTGTGTACAATACTGATCCCAAACATTTGAACGATACCGATCAACTACTTACATTTGCAAAACAAAATTAATTGATTGGTTCATCCGTTTTAGCAGTTTGTGATATTTCGGAGTATTATGCAGTCACAGGTGTGTCTGCTATTTCATTGGCTCATCTAATTTGATATTATGGATTTAAACCTTCAATAGTTAACAGATGTGTGTTAATATATTTGAATATTTAAATCGAGGTTGTAAACAGTCTTTACTCTGTAGAGACAAAAGCATGGAGCTGTTATTTAGCTCTAACAGCATGTTGATTAGTCTGAGTGTGTGAGTTCACTGTGACCTTTAGGACAGTGCCGTCAGCAGAAACATCCACCTGTCTGATTATTGCCCCTGTCGTTTCCTAAAACTAATGTGTTCCACTTCAAGAGCTGTTTGAAGGACACTGTGTAGCACATGTGTATTTTGTCTCATAATTCTGGATCTATCTATGTGTATGAATCAGATGGTGTGTATGTAAGGGCATGTTGGCTGAGCAGTTTAATTAATTCAGTGTCTGACCTCATTGATTGTGTGCTAATTCTAGGCTATTCTGGTATATTTATGTTCCTGCCAATAACACAAATGAAACCATTATTACTAAATGATTTTGTAATTTCTCAGAGTGTGAGCTGAAATATGACGCAAATTAGTCATATATTTGAATAACGTTTAGGGTTTAATGAACACAGTACATTAGATCTAAAACTCTGATATTATTACAACAGTTTAACACTTTTTTTAAGGGTATTACATGTTCTGTGTGTTTCATCATTTGTGAGAAAGATTGAGAGAAAAACAGAGCACTTTGTCTTCTCATTGGCAGAGTTGTTGTGAGTTTGGATCAGAGCCCAGTGACTTTACCATCAAGTGTTTCCAAAATTAGCATCTCTTGCTGTAATTTCTACAATGCATTTGACATCATTGCTTTTTTTAACCACTTTTCTGTTTTTGAGATTCAGTGTGAAGTAAATCAGAATAATGTATGTAATAATGTATGCCCATCGATAGTGATTTTTATTTGTGACATCCATTTTGTCTTAGGGTGCAAAAAAAATTTTTCACAAAAAATATTACACAAATCAACTGCAAATGCAATTAGAGTCTATAGGGAAAAACACAGAAAATCGAAAAAAAGAACATTCAGTTTTCACTGGACAGTTTATCTTGTGCGTGGGCTTGTTTATTAGTCCTAGGTTGTGGAAGGCACAGTGGACCGCTTTCGAGATGTTCTGTACTTGGGTTGAAATTACGCTACTGTTTAGTGAATTTTTCTTTATCACTGGCCAAATCTCTCTCTCTCTTCCAGTAATTCACAAAATACTGACAGTGTTTTCGATTCAGAGGAGTGTAACTGGCACAGATGAAGTGCTCACACTGCTTCCTCTGCTCCGCTTTCAGTCCCACAGTCCAACTCCGCAGGCCTTACTGCTGTATGTATAGCTCCCATAGAGAATGAATTGGAAAAACCTGCTCACTTTGTTCCAGTCGACTCTTTAGCCTTTTGAGAAGAAGATTGGATTTACTTCCCAAACAAGAGCAGCCCAGTGAAGCAGTCCTTTTCAAATGGCACAGTTGATGTAGCATTCCTCTAGAAGTTGATTCTGTTCATGAGATACTTCATAACAAAACATAAAAAGAGCAAAACATGGCCTTTTTTTCTGGAATTCAAAACACATTTTGTTTAATAACCATGAATGTATTTACATGTTTTAACCTTAATCAGAGTATCTAAATGAAATATTAATTCACTCTTTCTCTTTTGTTCTTCTTGTCCTCACGCTGAACTGATAGGCAGATGGCTACAGTCTCTTCACAATTTCTAGGATGGATGGAGTGGAAGTGGCTGCTCTCAAACAGCGTGTAGGGGCAGAATGGGGTAAGATGTGCTAGTATTACTTAGGTTGTCCCATATGCAAAATTAAATAAGTAAACACAATTTATGTATTGTTTTATGTACTATATTAGTTTTAATGCTAATCTGATCATTAAATATCATAAATATTAATATGAATTGCTACCAGTTTGCCAAATATTAAAAAAGGGACATTTTCTCAAGAGATTTGGTTGAGTAAATGGTAACCAGATTCTACTCCCTGTGGAAACAATTAGGGATAAAACGGGTACAGTTTGACAATTTAAATTTAAATTATTTAAATTCTCATTCAAACTGTATTTGATATGCTTTATTTGAAGAAGTTTTTGTGAGAGGTACAACTTTAAAGGGGTCATCAAAGCTGATATGATTCTTTAGGGTCTTAATGAAAAGTCTTATAGCATACTTAGGTTAAAATTTATCAATGGTAGTGTAAAAAATCAGCTCTGTTTTCATCAAGCCATTCTAGTTCATGTTGCTTTAAATGCTAATGAGGTCTGCCTCTCCACTTTAAACTTCAGCCGTGAAACTAGCTAACTAGTACATTATTAGGAATTCGCAAAGATTAATAAAAACCCTTATGCACAGTTCTATAGATGACGCTGGTTCATTCCCTTCATAATGAAAGTAATGTGAATCCTCTGCATCTTCAACAACTCGACAGGAGACATTGTGTCTTCCCCTGCACCGGAGTTAACACAATGGTGTACTGATGACAGCTCACTCAGGGCATATCTAAGGGAAGACAGTCTTGTCAAAAAACTATCACGGGAGGGGCCTTTGCAGAACTACGTCATTCTGACAGAAATCTCAGAACAGCCTGATTTGAGAGGGCATTTTAAAATAGGGAACCCAGTGTCTTCATCTTCCTTTCATCTTGCCTCTGTGTGATGACTAATGAAGTAGTGTTTATGAGCTCACTATCACTATTAGTCAAGCTGCTGGCACACCTTACCCCCAGACACTTTATCCCACAGCTACCATTTTGGAAAATTGTTCATTTAATAATTCATGATTGGTCTTTAGCCAAAAAAAAAAAAAAAAATCTATTGACGCATCTAGGGTTATTCAGTGATGACTTCCTACCTTTGTACTGACTGTGTACACACTATATTCGAAAATAATGCTTCAGTATCATTAGGTCTATGTTAATGCGAAGCTGGAGTCTCTGCATTATCGAGCGCACATAATATATTAGATTTGATGCTGGAGATCTTTCCCAATTGAAATTGATGAGCTTCAGAATTGTTCTGGCTGACTGATGGAGTGGAACTGCTGTTGGTGAGTGTGTGTGGACAAGCTGAAGTCATAAACCTCTGTGTGAACTACATCTTTGTGGCTTTACAATGGATTGGAACTCAATTGATGTCTGTTGGAGAGAAAGAGAGAGCGATGGTAAATATAAATCATGATGTTACGTCACGCGAACCTTAAAAACCTAAATACAATCACAGGACAAGAAAAGAGACAACATATCGATGCAAACCGCCTGTTTGTGTGTACCTCCTGTCAGCGAGTGTGTGTCTGAAGAGGATGAGCTGGGACCAGAGCGTGATCGGTGATGCAGTGTGTGGAATGGGAAACAGAGAGAGTAATGGGAAGAATTTCTCCAATTTGGCTCCCTATTGATTTCCCCTTCTCTCCTTCCCCTGTCCTCTCACCGTCGCATGGAAGGAAAACCACTAACATACAAGACGTCTCCTGCTTATGGGTGTGTGTTGACAAGAACCGAAGGGAAAAGACAAAGAGGCCGTGAGGAAGTTGTAAAACAGCCTGACATGAGAATTAAGGTAATTTATTGTGTTAATTGTCTCAAAAAGAAAAGGTTCAATCATATTGTCTCAGCTGTAAGGTAACTAAGGCCCGCTCTTAGATGGAAGAAGGCAGAGCTTCTTAAAGCTCCCTTGTCAGCAGTCTTGTGGTAAAACTGCTAAAATAGCAGGTCAGTTTGAAATCTTGATTCATTTATCATTAGATTAGTGGATGTGATGCGCTTGGGTGACAAAGTTTAAACACACAACGTGACCTGCTGCGGGCTTGAATCCCTGCCCAGGTCTGGAGAAACTCAATTGGTAATTTTCAGAGTGGGTGAGCCGATCACAGCTAATAAAATCAGCAGTTCTCAAAGCCATTACACAGAGGAATCCGAAGGAAAAAGTGCGGACCTCTTGATCTGGATGTTTCCTTCAAGGTAATGATCAAGATTAAGGAAAGAAGGTACAGTATATGGCTGCCTTCATCAATTTGTATTTTTAGTTTGCACTTGTAAGTCTATGAATGCCAAGTGTGCTGTCACTGGTGTGTAGTAATATATAGATAATAATTAGAAGTTGCTCAAGGAAATTGGAAGTAGGATGAACTGTCAGTTTAAATTTCTTTTATTGCCTTAGGTTGAGGGGACTGAACATGTTGGTTTTACTTGGCTTGAACCTAATTCTTTTACATGATCCTTATCTCTAACTTGATAGTCCTATGTTTCTCATCCTTAGAATTTAGTTCAGACTTGAATTAAAAGCACCTGAGTCAACTAAAAAAAAGGTCTTTAAGTATACTTCAAAATAACAGCCAAGTATGTTGGGGTCCAGGAAAGTGGTAGTTCTCAAGAGTGAGGAACCCTGCTATAAAAAGTACTTGTTTTACAGTAGTTTTACAGAGTATTTGAAAGGAAATAGGAAAATGATGACAACATTAGTAGCCAACATATGTTATTTTTTTGTTTTAAGTAAAAATGGCAAGTTAAGCTTTTATTAAATAAATGAATTAAATATTGTTTATAGTGTGCTGTTATATACTTTATTACAAAATTTAAAACAGATTTTTTTATGCATGTTATTTTATTTTATATATATATATATATACATTTATAAATTCTGTGTTTCTTATATATTTCTTATCTTTATTCTATTTGAGAATAATTAGTATCTGCACTGCGACCTTCCAAAGGTTTGGAGTCAGTAAGATTTTATTGATTTATTTGTTTATATATTTATTTTAATATTAACGTATTACTAATTTATAATAATGCAGAACATTCTGCTATGTATTAATTATTGTGTTTATGTGCTACTTTTTACACTATTTTGTATACCTGTATATCATTCTTTTTTGTTATTTGTGTCTTGTCTTGTCACTGTCATTCTGTCACTAAAAAAAAGTCCTTGTATGTGTAAACATACCTGGCAAGAAAGCTCATTCTGATTCTGAAAAATAATATATTAAAATAAGAAATCTTTTAACTACAATATTTCACAAGTTTACTGTGTTTTACTATACTATAGATCAGTTAGTTGCAGCCTTCAAAACTGTTATTCTTATAGACCACAAACAAACATCTTGATTGCAATAAGTGCAAAAAGCTATATATGCTATTCACTCAAAGATTAAAAAGTAATATACTCTAAATATCTAAGCAGTGGTAGAGAGAGTTAGCCTCGTTAGATTGGATATTTGCTTTTAAAAAGTTATATTGAGGGGACAGGTGGAAAAACATAATTTTCTCACTCTTATGTTTGTCAAAAGCACATAACATCACAATTGTTCACAACCTTTTTTTCATCTCTCTAACAGTTGTTGAGCGTGACGGTGTTCCTCTCATAATTCTCCTGTGCAGGTGTAACGAAGACTGCTTTTGCATAACATATTTTTCTATGCTGATGGGATATTCAGGGTGTTTATATATGTGCGTGCATTGACATCTTTAATTTCACTGTCCTTGCAAAATGGGCCTCAGATTGTAAGGTTTGTAACGCACAAACAGCAGATCTATACTCTATAGATGTACTCTTTTTATAGCTTCTATGTATATACAGATAGTTGTGTACGGAAAGTGCGTATTGAGATTCAGGATCAGATTTAAGAAGTGTGTGTTTGCTGTCAGTGGCGGAGTGCAGCTGGTGTGTGAAGGAGGACGTAGACAGAAGATAGGCAGCAGTAGGGGAGTCGAGTGGCAGAATTTAGTGCTTGGTTTCTTCACCAGCTCATTCTCTCTGCTTGCTCATTTAGGGTCCCGCTCTCTGAGAGGGAATGAGAGCAGTGATTTTTTATTTTTTTTTTTACATTGCCCAACCTCCGTAATGCAGCGCTGCGTAACTGCAGTTTAGAGAGCTTAACCATGTACCTCCAACATCTTCAGGAAATTTACCATGCAGAGGCAAATCAGAAACTCCCAGCTGGACTAAATCACCAAGATTATACTGTAGCAGAAGTCAAACTGATTGTGTGCAATTTCTTTTTTAGGACTTGTGCTGAATTTATTTGATCATACAATAAAACAGTAATATTGTGAAATACTGTATTGCAATTAAAATAATTTTTTCTATACTATTAATTTGATGGCACAGCTGACTTTTCAGCATCATTGCTCCAGTCTTTAGTGTCACATGATGCTTCAGAAATAATAAATAATACTATGTTTTATGTCTTTTTTTTTTTGGAATACATTTTGTTGCTAAATATTTTTTTGCACAAACTTTTGTACTATTTTATCAGGATTCAGTATATTATGTATTATATATATAGAATGTTGTTATACAGTATATGTAATAATATTTTTTTTTCTCAGTTTATAATTGAAGTGGCACTTAAATGCAAACATAAATGCTTGTTTTCTTTTATTAATTTGCCAAAAAGCAGCAACAGACACTGTGTGTGTGTGTGTGTGATATGTGTAATATATATTTCTCTCACACACACACACACACAAATATATAGGGTTTCCAAAACAATTATATTTTTTTACACTTAAAAGTGTAAAAATGTCATTTAATTAGAAACAATGTATCAGAAAAGGTGGCATCTTGAGAAAAATGCACATAAAACTTTTTCTTCAGCATTTGATTCACATAGTGAACATTGGTCTTGGTGATTTTTGTTGGAAACGCTACATTTTTCTCATATTCACACAGGTGTCCTATAGCAGAATATCTGTGTATTTTATCACTTGTCTTACACTAACATTTGACAACCAAAAAGTGGCCAAAACATTTATATACATCAGGGAGTTTCTATATTACATTCAACTTTAAAACTAAAGAAATTTCCCACAGTTTTATTCTCATTCTCTGTATCTTTTTCTCAGTATTGTTGTTCGGCTGTGGCAGAGTTCACTGTGTGTCCCTTCCAATGTCACTGTTCAGTTCTTTAGCTTTCTCTCTCTTCCCCTCTCTCTCTGTCCCACTTGGTCCCAAGGGATGCTTTGTCTGTGGCAGTCGGCTGAAGGACATACGTAGTGCTCTGCTCTGCTCTCTCTCTCTCTCTCTCTCTCTCTCTCTCTCTCTCCTGGAGTCTGGAGGAGCTCTTTGTGTGTGTGTGTGTGTGTGTGTGTGAGACACATGATTCCCTGCTCTGTCAGGACCAGCTGTAGATGTACAACTCGATGATTACATTAGACATAGTCAAGAGGGTTTGTTTTCAGCTGCGTGTGTAGTTGTGATGTGACAGGCAGTAAACACGGGCTCAGCAGCATGTTTGTGTGTGCGCACATGTTCTAAAGATGTCAGCATTTGAAGAGCCTTGTGATGTCAGGTGCTGTATGTTGTCTCAAAGTTGCACGGAAGTTTGGTGTTGACCTCAATAGTAAGGTTGAATTTTTATTAGGGAGAAAAAAGTATTGTTCTTTTAACCCAGGACAGAACACAAGAGGGTGGGGAAGAGGAGAACTATATAGGGATATGAATTGGAATGAAATTACGCGTTTCTGAGGATTCTTTTGAATAGAAAGCTCAAAAGAACAGCATTTATATTTTATATAGCACAAAAGAATTTGTGTTTATCCAAAAGAAAGTAGTTCCAAACTTTTTTTTTTTTTTAGGCCTTCTGAGACTTTTATTGAGTTACATAAGCTGTATACAGCCTCCCCTAAATCTCCTCATTTATTTTCACATTACGCTAATGCCTAATTAATTAATATGGACTCCAATTACCATTCAATTACACTAACATGCAAAAAAGCGTATGTGATCTACTAAATTACACTGCAGCATCATGGCCACCACACTGAGAGGCTAACAGAGGTTAATCACCGTGATAGAATTGACTTAAGGAAATGTTAATGATGGCAGTTAAAGCAGGCAAAAAAGCAAGTTATTTTTGTATTTACGTCTGTGGATTTCAAACACAGATTTGCATACTAGTAGGCTTTCTTTTGCTACCATTTAGATGAAATCCCAGCAGGGACTGTGTACTTGAAGTCCTGGCACTGGGACAGTTAACAGTCTCATGGGTACAGCACTTAACCTCAAATAACTGCAGGGTAAAGGAAGAGTCTATAAACCTCTGTAGCACTTGTAAATGTTTGTTTATAGTATGGAGACATCTTTAGATTCACAGAAATCAGCAAGAAGCTGACACAAAATTCATTAACTATAACTATAAAGGCTGTGAACAATAAGTACAATGATAAATCATAACTATATTTGCATTCACACCATTGTTTCATCATTATAAAATGTGAATCATTCTAAAAACGTTATAGTCATCTATCTTGGTTTGAACAGGCTTTATGTATGTTTTAGTTTTTATATATGCACAAAAATGTATTTCTAGATTTATAGGTAATTTATTTCAAACCTGGAAAATTGGAAATAAATTGAAAAGTAGATAGGAAAATTTAAACTTTCATGCACAGTAACATTTTATTTTACATTTACACTTATTTGTTGCTTATTAGCATGAATATTACTAGAATATTAACCATTAGTGCTAATTTAGCACATATTGATGCCTTATTCTACATCCCTAATTCTACCCAATACCTGAACTTAACTACCTTAACTATTAATATTTCTTTAGGGAAAAGTAGTTAATAGTTAAGTGTTACCCATTATAAAGTGTTAATTTATGCACTATTAGTCATTAATAAATGTATGCATTTCTGCAATGATGATGATAATAATAAGTAAATCAAAATCCAAGCACACTTATTGTCTCAGGCTTTTGGACCCACTCTTAGAACTACTACAGAGTAACGTGGTAAAATATATTGGGATATATTATTTCAATAAACCACCTCCTACATGACTCTCCATGCATCTACGGTAATGCTTTACATTTTCTGCTGACCGGCAAAAAATTGAACTTTGCAGGAATCGGGAAGTTCCCCATCCTGAAGTGACTTAGGGTTATGAAACCACTATGCTCTTACCTTCAAATATCAGAGGACCCCAATGCAATCAAACTGCTCATGCTCTTGTGATGATGACTGGAGCATTTGGCCATTGCCACCTCAGCAGCTTTGCCCCATTTCATTGGCCAAGTCCTTTTCTCCCTCATGTTTCCCAGAAGACCCAGCGATGTGATGGCGAATCGGAAAAAGTGATTTTGATTTAATAGGAAGCACAGCTGAGGATATTTGATTCCTGAGCTAAATACAAGCACTTATCAGCACCGGCCACTGCTTTTATGAGTCCCAAAAGCATTTCCTCTTTTTTTTTTCTTTTTGTATTGTCTGCACAGTATCCGTTTCTAGAGAAATATCTATAGATCTGTTCATATGATGTGTGCTTATTTGATTAGATTTACAAAAAGGATTTGCGTTTGTGGTTAAAACAGATGGTAAAGAATGATTTTCTTTTTGTGGTTTTGCTTACAGAGCATCAATGTTGTTCTCTCCCTAATGTTCTTCTGTTCAGCTTGTTAATTGATTTTCTAATGACCTAATTTTTAGGAATAATTGTGATTTCTCACAAAGCTCTTGCTTTGACAAAAAACAAACGAACAAGAAACTCACAGGTATGCATTAGCTGGCAGTCAAACATACAATAGAGTAAAGAATATAGGGAGAAGTTGTCTGTCTGTGAAGAGAAATAAAGAGAAACAGGGCATATATGGGCTGACACGGAAAGAGAATCTTCTGACAACATTGACTTCATTGATTTCTGTTGCTCTGGTATGTCAGTGCAGCAGTCGATCTGGTCTCTAGCAGGCCTGTTTTTATGACAGTAGAAGCGCTGTTCTTTAACTTTGAGCTGTGGGGAGACTTTCAGATAATTGAGATCTTACATCAGATCCTGCTGGCAGTTACATTTCTCTATAAAGATAGAGTGCAGCTGTTTTACTTTGACAGATACATAGTAAAGAAAGTATTGGAAGAAAGAAGGCTGGATCAGATAAACCTACTGTATGTCCAAGTTAAGATCAATCAAACGATTTATGCTGTATTATAAGTCAATGTTGATTTACCAACGAAAAATTAAGGTTAAGTTGCAGCCAGTTGTTTTAAGAAAGCAAACGTGACACTTAATTTTTTTTCGCATTTCGTTATCATGTTGATAAAATTGTAAAATTGCATGCAAGCAATTTTTCCATTTGTGTATTTCATTTGTCTCATGCTATAGCCTACTTTTAAAACCATGTGTGCTAATGTTAATGGATTGGCCCCTTTTAATGCAATTGCAAGTAGCCCAGTATTTGTGACAAGTCAAAATAACGCCACAAGTATTGCCAACTGAGTTTAACTTGTACTAAACACGAATATCCCTTTATAAGGCATTAAACATTTTGTCTTTACAAACAACCTGTCATGAAGTGATGGAGAAAATGGAGAAAATTTGAGACACCAGAGGGACAGTAAAAGTGTATGTGTGCACAATTGCTCCCATGGTTCACTGGGCCGTGCTGTAATGCAGGTGATGAATGTGTTCAAACATCAATACGGTGTAAGTAACGAGGCCGGACTCTTCAGTCTGCCATGTTGACGTTTTTGTTTTTCTCTGCCATGTCCCGTTCCACCCTTCCCTCCCTCTCAATCTCAATATTAAAATGTCTGCTATTGTTTTATGTTGTTTGGCACAGCGTTCCCGGCTTCTTCAATGTCACCCGCTTCATAAATCCATGTTCTGCAAAGAGCAGCCTTATCATATTATATTATGGCAGAGTTGTTGTGTTTGTGAGCGTGTGGTGTCTGGTTGCATGCTGAGGTTAAAGAGAGCCACTCTGATATTTATAGCTACAACCTTAATCATGCAAATAATGAAAAATATGCTGTGCAATGAGAGGATTTTTTTTTTATTATTGACTAAAAGAGTATAAATTTATGGCTGCATGCTTGCATACAAATGCATTTTCACCTGTTGCAGATACAATGTCTTCTTAAAGAAGAATGTGGTAACTCAAATATATTTTGGATGAGAGTATGTTTGTGACTTTAAGGAGTGTAGTGTGTCATTTTTGTGCCCCTAGTGGCATTTCAAATGGAATTGCAGTCTATTTGTTTGAATTTGTTGATAGTGTACATATAATCATTTTTCATCTTGTTTGGTGGTATTAGTGGTTCAGAAACGTTTAAAGAAAGCTGTACTTATGTCTTTCAACACGTCTTCATAAGTGAGTAAATTTTCTTTGATTGCACATAGTTATTTTATAATGGCCTCGTTTTATTGTGCCATAAAAAAGAAATATGGCAAAGGAATATTTTAAATCTCAGACCATCCATCAAGGGTCTTGTCCAGTCTTTGACAGGTTGTAATTGTTAACACAATCTCACAGACAATGATACTATGTTATACTACGGTGATTTGATACTGTAAACCAATGAGGATCACATGACTTCAGTTGCATTTATTCTATATGGCCATGATACTATGCAGACAGCAGAAAGTCATTTTTGTAAAACTTCATATTTCATTTTAAAATAAATAAATAAATAAATAATGCTGCTCATGGTGTAAGACGAAAAAATGGCCAAAAACATCAATTTAAAATGTATATAGATACACACCAACAATTAAAACACACTGCAGATGGTATAACATTGACAAATAATACACACTTTACCTTTAAACGTGATTTTTTTTTTTGCACCACTAGCTGATCCAAATCAAGTTGTTTATGTAACAATCATATTTTCCACCTCTGAAACGACTTTGCTGCTGATTTTTCGACCCTAGTAGGGGATAATACTACTAACCGATAACATATAGTGTAGTGCATTTCAGTCCAATCAAATCCCAATAGATAAAATCACGTCCCCGCCCTACATTATTTCCAGCTGAATAGTCTGTTTCACTTCAAAGCAAAAACCACTTCAGCAGTTTATGAACTTCAGGATGAGCTTTTATTGATCAGCCATGTGCATTAAGAATCACGACAAGTGTAGAAGGAAAAGAGAGAGAAAAGGAACGACTGTTTTACTTATTCAACAGCTTGACACGCACCTACTCCCTCATTCTCTACATCCATCCAGCCCAGCCCCCCCCCCTCACTCTTTCAGCAGAGAGACAAGAAATCAATGGACGGCCATAAAGAGCCCAGAGCCCTCTTTCCAATGATGGTAATTTGGCTTGAATACATAATCCACAATTATAGCTTATAAATAATAAGTGACATGGCATATATACTACTCACCTGGGCTTTAAGAGGTCAAAGAGTGTTTAATCATGATATTAGTGCTTAAAGGAACATGCATTCAACAGCCGGTCCTGCACTGTGAACTTCACACGCCATCAAATATCATGTGTTGTGCTTTTGAACGACTCTCTTTCTTCATCACAGCTCTACGGGGTGATCAATGCACAGCTACAGCTGGTTGAAGGGGACCAAATCCATAAAAGAGTTGATTTGGTTCCATTTTACCAGCTTTAGCAAAGCATTTTAGGATGAGACTTCACTGTAAGCCAGAATCCCAAACTCGGGAAAGGAGAAGGACACTGTAGAACCTGTAGAAGAAGAACAGTAAAGTTGAATAGAGGTTTTTCCCCCCTTTTTAATGTTTTAATAAAGCACCAACACTCCAGAAAAAGAATAGAGCAAACATGCAGGATGTTGAGGTGTCTAACAGGGCCAGTGGGATAGTATAAATGCAAAAAAAAAAAGTTAGTTAATTAGAGAGATATTTAAGTATTTTTTTAAATATAGAAACAGCAGGATAGTGATCTTTAATTTGTTTATGGCTCCATCTTAAAGCAGTTTGTACGGTATGTGCTTTGGTGCAGAATACGGCACTTGGGCGTATATACAAATATGCACTTTTCAGCTGAAACTGGATCTGTGGGTGTCATAGTTGTCCCAGAGCAATGCAGTTTCACCGCCATTTCTATGCCACTTCACGCCATGTAAATACTATCACAATAAAAGGCAAAAAAATAAAATGGCAATAAGAAATCTTAAAATTAATAGAATTTGCTTTAAAATTTTAACTTTACATGACTTCAGTTGCACTTGTATATGGCCATGATACTAGACAGCAGAAAGAAATGTTCACGTATGTAAAACTTGATATTATTTAAAAAAAAAACCATTTCTGCTCATTGTTTAAGATAAAAAAAAAAAAACATTAAAAACGTATGTAGACCCACACCTGCAATTAAAATACTGCAGATGATATTGTAACAGGCACAGATAATTTACAATTAGTGATTTAGTAGATGCTTTTATCCAATGTAACTTACAAAGTACTCGCTATACGGTTGTATAATACTTAAATAATACACACTTTGCACCACTAGCAGAACCAAATCAAATTGCAGTGTGTTTGCTTATGTGACAATTATATTTTCCACCTCTGAATTGACTTTGCTGCTGATTATTTGATCATGTGGTGAAATAATACTAACCAATAATATCATATTGTAGTGCGTTTCAGTCCAATCAAATCCCAGTAAATCAAATTTATATCTTTAATTGTTTCCCTTTTGTTTTACACCCATGTTTGTTAAAGCAGCAGGAAGTGAGTCTAAACTTTGCATTGTGCTTAAAAAGTTTATTTTCTGTCTTGTCTTAGCATTCTGTGAGAATGAGTAGCAAAATGCAGCAGGGGTTTTAGAATGAGTTTGACACCACAGCTTTAGAGACTCTATTACAGCCAGTATCAGTTTAGACAACAAAAGCAAACAAGAATTAATGCAGTCAAGATCAGCATTTTGCGATTGTAGAATGGAAACGGATGCGTAGAAAAAGGGCAGGATTTAAACTGAAGAGGTTGGAGAGGATAACAGGAGTGACCACTGATGACAGAGGAAAGTGTGTAAATGATGACTGCGGACAATCTTGAGAAAATGAATTAATCACAGGCCTGTCAATATGGCTAATGAAGCCAGAAGACTACATGCTACTAGAATTATCTCTGTTACCCCCCTCACTTTCCACTCTTCCTTTGTCTCACTTTGTCTTTTTTATGTCTCATTGTCCCTCATTGCCTTTTAAGCGCTCTCTGTCTGTTTTCTCATTCTGTCTGAAGTCTGTGCTTTTACAAGGCAGCTCTTTACAGTTTAGGCCGACTCATTGTGTTCGGTTCTTTATGTTTGTCCTTCAGGCTCCTTTCCTGGATCTTTAAATTAGCATGAGCTAATAATTTTGCCATTAGGGAAGTTGGCTGCCATTCTTCCTAGATAGCCTGAAGGAAAAAAAATAGTGTAAGTGTTTGTTTGATCTGGCTCAAGGAAAATGTGGCATTATATTTTTTATGATGGGCTATTTGTTAAATCATTCCCGCATCCACTTCGCTTTTGTTTTATACCTCAGAGCAACCCACATACCCAGTGCACTATCCTCTCCCTCCCCTCTCGTTTGCTCTTCCTCCACTTTTCTGCAATTCATATTTGAGGACGAGTGACGTATATAAGGTCAGGATGGTCACATGCATATACAGAAGACTTTAGAATTTCCCATACTATTTTAATTGCAATTAGAATCCGCATGTTTTGTGTGCTATTCAGATTTTTCTGTCCTAAAGTATTATAACCAAAACACTTTTTATAGTGTACACCGTCTGCATACTAACTATAGAACCAGACATTTGCTTTCAATATGGGTGAAAAAAATGGGCCTAGTTGGGACACTGTGTAGGGAAAGAGAGGAGGAGAGAGCGACTAGAAAACAGGAAGTAGAACACAGAGTGTATACATGACCCTATTGCAAATTTACTGCATCATTGTTCTATAAAAAATGTTTCTTTTTGTATATTTGTAACCTGTGTGTAATTATAAATGTTCGGCCTGCTGTATTATCCTTTAGATAAATTGTACATTTGTATCTAAATACCAGCAATAAGTACTTTATATATAAAATGTTAAATGTCCTTTATGTTCACTGAGTTCATTTCAGTTGTATCTGTGGAGTAAAAGGCTATAGAGAGAGAGAAAGAGTGTGCTGAATCAAGATATGTTTCGTCACAGATTTTAATACACTCTGCACCTTAAAGCTGCGCCTTAATAATAACAATAATAATATTTATAATGAGACAATGTAAAATAAGATAATATTCCAATACACATTAATAAGCCAATTACAGCTTTAAAGACACATTTACACAACAATCGCCCTGTGCTCAATTTAATTTTTTTTATAGATTTTATTCTGTTATATTTCTGAAAGACTAGTTTTTGCTTTTATATTAATCGAGTTATAGATGACAAGTTGTGGGTCACATTTAAAGAGACTGCATGTCTGCATTTATTCTAGGATTATGTGATCCACATATTTGTTTTATTATTATGGCAGGTGAATGTGTGTGCATACATAGTATTACATTGTGTTACAAAAACACAATTCAGTTTCAGTTTTTATGACTCTCGCTTTCTCTTTCCTCCCCTCCTCTTTTCTCTCACAGTCTCCATATCTGGACAAAAGTGTTTCTAGTTGCACACGTAAGTGGCACTCCAAAAAAAAAAAAGAAGTAAAAACCAAGGTTAATGGGACAGTTTTCCCCAAAATAAAAATCCTGTCATCCTTTATTTAACTTTGAGTCATTTCGAACTTGTTTAAATTACAGAATACAAAAGAAGACATTTTAAAGAATGGTGATTACCAAACCAAAACCATTTTAGATGGCCATTGACTTCCAATATGGACAAAAACATTGAGAAATTTCTCAAAATATCTTCCTTTGTTTTACAGAATAAAATAAAAGCTCATACAGGTTTATAACGACATGAAAGTAAATGAGAATTTTTGTAATTTTTACTAAACTCTTTAATTTGACAAGTAAAGCTGTGCTTCCCAGAGTGCTCTTAAAAGACACCAGCAAAGGATTTGTGGTAATGGAGTTGTTTAGGAGACCTGACCCCATCAGATACACATGCAGTGGATGCCACAGCAGAGCCTCTGTGGACAGTTTAATTAGCTAGCCTACTAATTGAGTTAATTCACTTTGCAGCAGTGCTCTGAACTGACCGGTGTGATTTGGTATGAACTTTTAACAAGGGCTTTTAGCAGTTCATGTTTGTTTTTTTCTTCTCTCTCAGAAAAGAGATGAATCACGCTATAGCGCAACTAGTGACCCCACCGCTGGTGGTTTGGGCCTGGCTTTGCGCAAAAGCCTGGGGCTAGAGTTTTGGAGGTGCCCTCAGATAAGGCAGAGGATATGGGAAGAGGTGCTGAGCGTGCTGCAGTGTGTTTGCAGTGCTGGCTTCTCTCCTTCCCTCTGCATTCGGACGTGAGCGCTAGCGTAGGCCCTTACTCAGCACTATTTCTGGCCCTGATTGGCTGATCCAGGCAGCAGACCGCTACAAATACAGTAGACAGTAGTCAGCTTTTTGACTCTCCTCTAGCGGAACAAAGTCTCCGAATTTTGGTTGATTCACTGTTCATTAAACGGTTAATTGGTTTTGGTTTTGTAGCTATATATTGTGGTCTGTGGGCCTGTTTAATCACACAGGGTCTTTTTTCCCACATCGGTCATTTGGACTTTATTCTGTTCATATCAACAGAGACAGTAAATGATAGTAACACTGGTTGTCCCATCAAAAAAATGCCACTGTGCAACTTGTCAAAACGTTATTATTATAAAGTTTTAATATTGGCAGGGTTTTCACAAATCCAAAACATCAATACAAGCTG